>OX352772.1:121168224-121266033 GCA_947095535.1 Poecilobothrus nobilitatus
AAACAAAAAAAAATTTAAATAAAATAAAAAAATTCTTTTAAGACTTATATTTTAGGTCTATTCTTCTTTCTTTAGTTCCAAAAATTTTTATTACATCTTCAAGAAAAGATTATTTTATTACAAGTTCTTTTTTTTCAACATTTTTATTTTCAATATAAATTAATGATAAACTAGATATTCTGTCTTTACACATTGAATTTCGAACATAAGTTTTTTATATTTTTTAAGTTAGAAAAAGATCCTTCTGCTGGTATAGTTTCTATTAATAATGCAATGCTTCTTTTATACTATCCACCAAATCATTTTGTATACAATATATTATAAAATCTTCAATGTTTCGAAATTTGCGGAAATCTTGTATTCTATAAACTAAAATTAAATCATTTCTTAAAAAACTAAAATCGAAAATTGAAAGAAAATGATCTATTAAAATAACTAATTGGAAATTTTTTTTCAAAATCTTCAAATTTTTTAAAATCAAATAACTTAAAAAGCTTAAATTAGTTAAAGAGTCAAAACGAAATACTAGTTCATACATCTGTTACATTTATCAATAATTATAGTATGATGAATGTACATACAATAAGTATGAATATACATAAACGAAAAAAATGTGTATACATTAAATCTCATTCATTACTTATTAATACTTGAAATTACAGTATTACACATCAGTCATAAATCATGGATTCAATTTCATATATTGAATTTTCTAAGATTTATGATTTATGAAATAAAATGAAAATGAAGTATGTATTAAGTATACATACTATGAAAATGTAATATGTATGACCAAAGTATGAACGTAAATGCTAAATAAAATGATAAGATTAAGATTAACTCTCACCTCTCAAGTCTCAAATCTTAATTCTCAAAACTCAACTCAACTCTCAATCTCAAATCAATTCTCAATTTTTTGTTTCTTTATTCTCTCTTCGTCGATATTTTTCTTTGCTTTTTTTATTTTGTTTTTTTTATAAAACATAATAAATACAAATGCATACCTATTATTTTGCTTAGATTCAAAACATAAAATTGAATCTTTGTTGAATGTTTAAAAATCTTAAAAATACCTAAGCAAAAAAAAAATTTCGTATTCGCAGAAGAGAAAATAAAAATAAAATTTTGTTTAGATCATATTTTCATAGATTCAAATGACTAAATTGAATACATGACATGATAATACATTACAATCATGGGCGCTTTTACTAATAGGCAAACCTAGGCAACTGCCTACGGGCGCCAACCGAAAAAGGGCGCTTGCAATATGATTTTCTTTATAATTTTTTTTTTCAAAATTTTTATATATTTATTGATAATTATAATTAAATTATGTAATAGAAAATAAGAATTAAACAAGATAATACTATTAATATACATTAACATTATTTATAAGTAGTACTTTGCAGAAGTAGTTTGCGCGATGTGCGGGCGTACGACAGTCAACAAAATTCTACAAGTATAATTTTATTGTGTTTTTGTTTTACTGACGGGTTTTACTGATGGGTTTTCAAATTTGTTGTATATAAAATAAAAAGATTGTAGAAGTTAAAATTTTGAAAATTTGAATTGCAGTAGGCTAAGTTATTGCAAAATATTGGATTTCATGTTTGAAAAATTGAAATTATTTCAGTTGGTTGTTCAGCTTTCAGAATATATGTGTATAATTATTTTATAATTATCTTCTTAAACTTGAATTTGGTATAATTTTTTAGTACAGAATATTTTATAGTGCTATTTGGTGATTTATATAAAATTTTCTCTAATTTATAATTTTATGGTAAGCGATTTTTACATATTTAGTAATTTATTTGTTTTATAGAGGTATTGTTTTAAATATTAGGTAATAAAAATTAAATGGAAGGGCGTAAAAAAAATAGTGGTTACCAAAATAGAAAATTAGCAAAAGAAAAACAAAGAAAGTTCGATAAAATCATTGAAAAAACAACTAAACTAGATGGATTTTTAATTAAAAAACCCGAAACCGCAGTTCAAGAACGGGTAAGCAATTGTGTTTCCATTGTGGAAATACATAACGAAACTACCACAGATGTCTCATCACTTGATATTCAGACATTTAATGATTTAGAACAAAATAAAAACTCTGACACAAATAATTTAGAACAAAACAGTGACACATCTGCTAATTGTTCGAGAATGGTTAATCTGTCCGAAAATCACACAAACATTCAAATAAACCTTGATCCTGCTACATGGAAACGGTGTGATAACTCTACTATTACATATTTATGTAGTAGAAATAATTTCATTAGTCAAAACATCCCTACAGATTTCTCGTTAACAAAGAAGGTTTATACCGACAAAATAGCAAGATATCTAAATGAAAGTGTTTTTAGAAGAAAATTGCAAAATGGGGAATTTATACGTAAAAATTATCTAGTATATTCAGAGAGTAACAAATCAATTTATTGTGCTCCTTGTCGATTGTTAGGAGGTAGTAGTTCAGCACTGGCAACAACAGGTTATTCTGATTGGAAAAATGTAACGGAATGTTTATCTCAGCACGAAAATACATCACAACACAGACAGTTAGATACAGTTTTAAAGCAGCGATTATTAGGAGACTCTGCGTCAAATGTGAATGAACTATTAAATTCCGAAACTCTAAAGGAAAAAAATTATTGGATTCAGGTACTCAAACGGGTTGTGTGTATTATACGAAAACTTGCTAGCCGAACAATGCCTTTAAGAGGAAAAACTCAAATAATTGGAAGCATCAATAATGGCAATTTTTTAATGGCATCATATTTATCGTCAATAGTTTTCGAAGAAATTGTAATATTGATGGCCGAAAAAGTAAAACAACAAATATTTAAGGAATTAAGAGAAGCAAAATATTATTCAATTAGTGTAGACTCCACTCCTGATATATCACATACTGATCAACTTGCTTTTATTATTCGATATGTAAAAAACGGAGTCCCCGAGGAACATTTTTTGAAGTTTTTGGAAAATGTAGGGCATAAAGCTGAAGATATGGAGAAAGAAATTATACAATTTTTAATTGAAAATAAAATTATCCTCTCAAATAAAAAATTTGAGAGGACAATCATATGATAACGCTAGAAACATGTCTGGAATTTATTCAGGACTTCAAGCACGAATTAAGAAAATCAATGAATTGGCTCATTTTATACCTTGTGCAGCACACTCAATGAACTTGGTTGGAAAATGTGCGGCAGATTGTTGCTGAGAAGCAGCATCCTTTTTCAATTTTTTACAAGAATTATTTAATTTCTTTTCTTCTTCAACAAGTCGTTGGTTAGTGTTAACTACTACTTTAAACGGGCGAACCATAAAAAATCTTTCCGAAACAAGATGGTCTTGTCGGTATGATGCATGCAAAGCTCTGTATGAAAACTGGGCGGGAATATCTAAAGCTTTAAAAAAAATATCACAAGATGAAACAGTATCTTCTCAAGTTAGAAGCCAAGCTCAAAATATTAACAAACAAATGAATCGTTTCGAATGTGCTTTTATGATGACATTTTGGAAATCTATCTTAGAACGTTTTAATGCTACTAGTTTAAAGTTACAATCAATTGAAAATGATTTATCTATTGTTGTTGAGCAATACAAATCATTGATTGAATTCGTAAATTCAATGTCAATTTTATATGAAAACTATGAATCTAAAGCCAAAGAAATATCTTTTGTTAAAGAATTTGAAAGAAAACGAGGGAGAAAACGGAAACTGTTTCATGATGAAACAATTGAAGAATCGGAATTACATAGCAATCAGAATTTTAAAACCAAAACATTTAATGTTATAATTTCATGTCTTAGTGAAGAACTGAAAAAGAGGCTTGAAGCATATGAATTAATTTATAAAAATTTTGAATTTTTAAACAATTTAACGAAATACGAACCTAAATTAATATTAGAAAATGCAGAAAATTTATACCAGATATACAAGAACGATTTAGATGAATGTTTTATTGAAGAATGTGTGCACTTGGGTTCATATTTGCAAGCTAATAAAATTCCTGAAAATTCGATATTAGAGCTCAGTAAATTGATATATAGCAAACAATTAGAAACTGTTTTTCCAAATATAAATACAATCTTAAGAATATTTTTGTGCACGCATGTAAGTAACTGTTCTGCGGAACGCAGTTTTTCGTTATTGAAAAGATTGAAAACCTATTTAAGATCTACTATAAAGGAACAACGCTTAAACGCATTAGCTATATTTTCAATAGAAACAGATTTTACATCAAATATAGATTATTCTGATATAATTCATGATTTTGCTGACAAAAAATCAAGGCGAAAACTTTAATGCGTTAAAAGGAAGTAAGAAAGGCAAAATTTTACTTAATTAGTGCGTACTCCACTGACTTTTTTAGTTCTTATTAAATCAATAAATTAACAAACAAAAACAACAGATAATTAGTTTTAATTGTATATTTGTACTTTTTAATTTTTAATACGAATAATGGGGCGCGTTAATATATATTACCTAAGGGCGCCAAAGATACAAATGCGGCAATGATTACAATACATACATTAACATAACATACATACATGAAACTTAACACGAATAATATATTATATTAAATATTTATTAATATATGTATGCAAAGGACAAAAATAAAAATATAGAAGAATTATGTAATATTGTGGATTCAATTCCTTCTATTGAATCTATGATAAAATTGATATTGACAATTGGCATTTGGAACCAAAATATGTACTCTCTTTTGTTGTAATTAATAAAATATAAAGTATACATACATAATATATATAAAGGATTTTTAAATTTTTTTAAACTTTTAGATTTTAAATAAAGTTAAAATTTTTACGACTGATTCAATGAATCAGTTGAATCTTAGGAGAAGCCGCCACTGGTATGTATGTACATTGTACATATTATATACATTGCATTCTCTTAATTTTTTCTTAACATAAAAGATTATTTATTAATAAAATTTTACTGTTGTTTTTATAAAATACATGTACGTATACGTATTATCCTACTAACAGCTAACACAATTATTTTTTTTTACTTAAAACTTTTTATTTATTAATTTGGACGTAAATATAACATGCATGTACATATAAACAAACATGTATCTATACATTCACATTTAATAAAAATGTTTCAAATTCATTGTTGTTGGTTTAAGCATGAAATTTAAGTTTAAAGCCGAAAGCGCATACTTACATAATATATATGCATGTACTTATATTATGAGATGATGTGACGTAACCATGTTGCATGGTTACATTCGAAGTAGTAAAGAAGTAGAAAAAAAATTTTTTTTATTCCTATTATACATGCATAAATTTTATTTTCTATTTTTTTTTTTTTTTATAAAAATTATATTGTCAAATTTATGAACGTGTACTCACACGCTCCTGAGTAAACGTTTTATGTTTAAATAAAATAACGTACATACTTACATTTGATGGTTAAAAAAATAGACACTGTTTATTTCTATAGATACAAAAAATTAAATTCGTAAATCGTAATTTTGATTTAAAACACTCCCCAAAAATTTTATGCGACCAAATTTACAAAATATAAAACATACTAACGTATACATATGTATGTATTATATAAAGAGCTTCTGAAACTTTGAATTTACGTAATTATCAAAAACAAAACATAAAATTCTAATAAAAAAAAAAACAAAAATTGGAATTCATTGCAAATTGAATTTAGATACATAATACTTTATATACTACTTATGTACATATATATATGTATATATATTATGTGTGACAATTAAACTAAATTTACTTATATAATTTTATTTTAACTATTATTAATTTAGATTATTATAATAACAATATAATTTCTAACTTAAAATTTTTATTATCACTGTACTAAAAAAAAAAACTGCTACCCATTTGATACAAAACTTCCAAATTTTTAAAAAATTAAAATATGTATATTAATAAAATCTACCAATTCAATCCAATTTAAAAATTTTTACATGCTCATATCATATTCATATAATCATATTCATATATTCTATACTAACTCAGTGTAAATATATAATACTATGCATAACCTACATTAATTTTTAGAAGGCCTGGACATCGAAATACTTAAATGTGTTTGTGCAAATTGTAAATGTATTGTGAGAAAAAGCTTCCAAAAATGACATTTCATAAAGATTTTTTTGTTCTTTTCTGTTTTTGTTTTTGTTTAAGAAAAATGCCTATTTTTAACAATTTTCTTTTGGAGTTTTCGATGTGAAATATTTACCCAAACATGCCAAATTGTATATTAAAATAAAATTTGGAAATTTTTCTTTAACATACCAAAATTTCAGCTTTCAACTCGAAATTTTTAACATATTTTCAACAAAATAAAATTTATAGTTTTTCTCTAGCATTTCATATCGTCGCCATTTAATGCTCTCAAAAAATTATGAGAGTACACAATTATAATAAATTAGTGAACATAACCTAATAATTTAAAAGCTTTCTAATAAATTGTACTGCAAATTTGGAAAATATATTTTAGTTCAAACTAAGTTTTTATATTTTTAATTATATTAAAAAATTATAAAATTTATATAGAAATAAAGTTTGAAGTTTTATCTTTATGTCAATAAAAAAATTAACTTTCAAATCATATTTTTCAGCAATATTTTAAAGAAAAGAAAAAAAGAAGTACCAAATTCTGGTTAAGCAATTTTCGTGTTTTTCTATACAGTCTATAAAAAAAAAATTATTGTAAATAGAATATTCATGTACTTACATGAAATATAACAATCTTTTTATGAATAAAATTTTACATTGCAATTATATTTGAAAAGTATTAGAAAAAAATTAGGTAATATTTTGTTTTAAATAACTGTAAATTTTAGTAATATTTTATTTTATATAGTCATATTTTTGTAGAGTTAAATTTTTGAATTGAATTATTATTTTTAAAAGATTTTATTGTATGAATACCTATTTAAAAAAATTAATTCAATTATTTAGTGCCTAATATTGCCTTTTTTAGCACGATATCTGTAACTACTTTTAAATTTCCGGATAAAGAGCCTTTGAGAAGCTTAAAAGAGCTTTGTACAAAGATCAGACTGGCAACCAACAGCTTATAGTTCCATATGTAAATTGCATTTTTCAGAATTGTGTTTTAAATTAAATAATGATAAAAGTCCGCGTTTAATACCAGATGCACTTCCAAGTATATTCACCAATTACTTGGTAAATTTAATAGAAACGAATGATAAAAACCTACGCGATGATAATATAATTTTAAATTTCTCTAATTTAGTTTTAAATGTTAGTAAAAAAATAAATTTAAAATACTGGAAATTATATAAAGGCCTAAATAATATTATTTTATACATTTTAATAGAAAATAATTACTTTAAATGTGATTTTAAATTTATAATAATAATTAATAACGATCTAAGTTACCTATTTGATAGGTAATACAGAAATAAAACAATTTCAAAATATTGAACGATATTGAAAAACGCAAAAAATGAAATAGTATTATTGACTAAATTAACCTTTTTGATATCGATCTATATATAGTTTTATATATAGTACCTATATATAGTTCGGATTTTCATTTTTGCCCACTCAAGATCTATTATTACTATCCGGTCGGAAAATATTGATTTTTGTGATATTTTTTTTGTTTTTTACTTTTTTTAATATTGTTTTGTTGTAAATTAATTACTTTATTTTGTTTTATTAAATTTTATTTTAAATATATCATATTATTTAGTTAAAAAATTATTTATATATTATTTGTATGTATTAATATATTTTTTTTTATTATTTTAGTTTAAGGCCTAGTCTTCACGCGATACCACTTTAAAAATAATCGCCATATCCCCTACCTCAAAGGAAAAGGCGAATAACTTATAATATTAATTTATTTTATTATAGTAATAAAAATTTTAAATAAGTTAACATAAATTAACTTATTGTAAAAATAATTATATAGTTTATTTTTTCCACTTAATTTTATATGCATTCTAAAAAATTTACAATATTTATTAAAGCAAATCAATATTGCAATAAAAATTAGTTTTCAACATTTTTTTTTGCTCAGTAATGTACCAAATTAATGCTCTTTTAAAAAGTTTTTAAGAAGCTTTTTTTTGTTGAAAAGTAGTTGGAAGACATTTTTTAAAATGCATATTTATGAATGAAAATTTAAAATTTTTAAAAATTTCTTTTTACTAAAAAACGTAAAAAAGATGGAACTTTAATGCTCCCTTAGGACGAAATTAAAAAAAATCTGTAGTTTTTGTGTTATTTCCAGATTTCTAGGAGGACTACTATTTTTTGCCATAAGACTACGTGTATTTTTTTTGAAAAAAAGGACTACTATTTAGCTTTCCTCTCTCAATATCCAGGCCTTCTAAAAATTAATGTAGGTTATGTACTATGTCATAATTTATTTGCGAGAGGCAAACACAAATACATACTTACATTCTGAAGCTAGGAACCTGAAATTTAATGAAAAAATACTACTACGAGTTACGAACTAATAAAAAGCAAGTAGGTACTAAAAAGAAAGAATTAATATGTAAATACATAGAAAGTCGTGTAAAAAAATGTATATGTGGCAAGAAATTTTGATAAGCTGTATTTGCTAAACTATCACCCCAATCAAAAAGGTAAAAACATAATTTTTTTCCTCTCCTCATTCTTTCTAATGATACATAAACTATGTAAATCGGCCCAGTACTTTTCTCTAAAAAGGAACCCAAAAAAAAATGCTGTCGTATTTATATAATGATTAAATTTACCTAAATATATTTTTAAAAAAAATTTATTTTCGTTCCTAAACATAACCAACATATTCTTACCACCTAAACATACCCAACCATACCAGCTAGAAATTAAATTTGCTTGAATAAATTTACAAAAATATTTCTTTTCTTAAATTTAAAAAATATTCTTCTAACTACCTAAACATAGATACCCAACCTAGCCAGAAATTAAATTTACTAAATAAAAAAAAATTGTTTCTATTTTCATTCCAACATACATAAATATAACCAACATATTGTTCTTTGCACACAGCAGATTCATTAAGACTGTCTCTATCAAATTACACTCCTGAAAAATTGGTAGAGGGTATTATTACACAAGTATCAAATTAAAATAATAATTTTAAATTCTTTCTATTTCTGCTCACTTTCGCATTATTTAATATTTAGTTAAGTTGTTTGTTTTGTTTTTACTTTTTTATATAAATTTAATAATGTTTTTTTAATTAAAATTTTTTAAATTGCCAAAAAAAATGAATTTAATAAAAACATTTTAATTTCTGTTTAAAATCAATTATTTTATATTATAACTTTATTTATTTATTCGTTCTTTTTTTTTTGTTTGGTAGATCGGTATATATTTTATAATGCCAAAATCGATTGCAAGTTAAAACAAGAAGCCACACCTGATGTATACGAAAGAACATATAACATATAAAGAAGTTGCACGAATTATGTGATTTACACAAATAAAACATAAAAAAAACAATTTATGTTTAGTTAGAAAGTAAAAGTAAGTTCTTTATTAAAGATACACAATATATTAATTTATTAATTGATTTGTTACAGGTTTAAATAATAAAATTTATGCTAATTAAGCTATTTTAACAATTATGAAATTTAGTATAATTTAAATAAAAATGTACATTATTTGGTAACTTGTTTATTAATTGAATTTTATGGAAAAAGTGTTTTGCAATGATTCTTATAAGCAAAGGTAAGTTGTTGAACTCTCGGTTGACCTCAGCGTGTGTTATGATAGGCATATGTATGTGTAACATACGTAACTCCTCCCCCATTAGTTTCAGATTACGGCCAAATAAATTGTGGTTGTGTAATTTTTCTGGTAGTTATTGTAGGGTTTTGACCTCTGGTATTGTATGAGTTTTGTTTCACGAATGTTTTGTTTATATAAATTTGAAGAAATCCCAGTAGTGTGATAAAAAGTACTAATATGACTGCTATTATAATGTAAATGTTATTTTCTACGGTGCTTAGCTGACGTAAATATGTTATTTTTCGAGTACTAAATTGGAAATTTTCAAGTTGCTTTAGTTTTGTGCTATTGTATATAAAGGTTATATTGATCTCATTAAAAGCTATTGGATGTATGTTAATTTCGTCCCAATATTGTTTTGTTAAAGTTGAGTATGTAATACCATTTATTTCGATTTTACAGTTTTCGAAGTGAATCAGCTTGCTGCCTTTTATTTCTTGGATATTTGGTTCGCATGTTGTTGTTATGGTGGTATGCGGGATATTGACAAGTATAATGAAATTTGGTTCTGGTTGGTAGATTTCCACGGAATTTTCGATTTCTTGTAGTTCACAATTTGCTGATCGGTTTTTTATTAAATTTCCAATGCAATTTAGTCCATAAGTCGATTCTATATGTAACTGTTCATCACATAAGTATGTGCCTTCGATTTTTTGACATTTTTCATTAAAATATTGCATAGTGTTACCATTTGTCAAAAGATATGGTTTTGTAATTATTTGGTTAGTATTATTAATTGGAAGGGTTATAATGTGGTATAAGGAATAGGATATTTTTGAAATGATAGGTATTTGAACATTGAAAATTATGTTTGTATTATTATAATAAGCCTGAAGATTCAATAATTCATAAAGGTGTTCCGTAGATGTTATAGTAAAATTTTGTTCGATAAAGTTTGAAAGTATTTCTGAGAGTTCTATTGGGTTTAAGATCTGTTTTGGTATAATATTAAGTTTTGCTAGGATTATGGCTTCGGCGATGTTACTCAGGTGATTGTTTAATAAGTCAATATGATAGTTGATTTCGTTCAGATATTGTATTTTTTTGAAAATATATTCTTCGCGTCTAATACTATTTTCTATTTTGTTTTGTAAATCATTTATGTTTTCTGCGATAGTTTGTTGTTGTTTATTAATATGGTCAGTTATATTTTCAAATCTTTCTATCATCTGATTGTTTATTAAGGTCTGATAGTTTACTTGGTCTTTTAAGATATTGTCATTGTATAGTAAATTTTCGATTTGTTGGTTTATTTTGATTGCGTCATTGGCGTCCATATTACCTGTGATCGTCTTAATTACAGTTCCAAGTCCATTAATTAGTCCCCTTTTTATCCTAAATTTGGGTTCAAGTGATTCGTATTTAATTTTTAGTTCGTTCAGTCTAAGTTTTGTAATATTTACTGAATGTTCTATAATTGATGTGGCGGAAAAGATTCGTAGGGATTCCTCAATTTGAGCTAGACTGTTTTTGTATTGTTCGAGTCTTATTACGTGAAGAAAGTTAGTATGTCCTTGTATAAGTTTTGCTGTTCCGAGTTTCATAGGTAGTATCCCATTATTCTGAGTTAGGTCCTGTATCTCTATTTTCTGTTCTATTGTTATTCTGAAATTTACGTTTAGTTTTTATTTTACTTTTGTGAAATTTTTGGTATTTGCGGGTAATAAGAGTAATATAGTTATTTGATCTTATTTTATTTTTTGAAAATCTGGGTTTTAATTTGTTCCTACGATTTTCTTTTCTAAAAATTGTATCACCGTTTTCAAAATTAGGCGGATCATTTCTATTCTGATTTAATTTTTCAATGTTTCTGTTAGTTTTTTGTTCAAGTCGTTGTTTTATTGTAGGGAAGAATTGGGTTTGAAATTCATTAAGTTTGTTTAGGTATTCATGAATATTTTGGTGATTAATTTTTTCAAATTGATGGGTTTTACCGTAAAATACTTCGAAAGGTGTATGTTCTGTACTTGAGTGGATGGCATTATTGTATGTGATTAATGTTTCTGAAAGGATTTACCCATGGTTTCTATTTTTTAGTTTGTCGTTTATGACCCTGAAGATTTCCGTTAAAGTGGAGTGTAGTCTTTCTACAGGTGAATTACTACTACTCTGTTGTATAGAGGTATGATGAAGTTCTATTGAATATTGGTTGCAAAAATCTTTGAATATTGTAGAAGTGAATTCTAGAGCGGAGTCAGTAACCAATTTTTTTGGTATGGCGTGTAGGCTTATAAAATGTTTAACGTGTTTTATAATTGTTAGGCTATTTCTGCTTTCAATGGTGTATGCGGCTGCAAATTTAGAGAATTTATCTATAATGGTGAGTATTTGTTTGCTGTTTATGGCATAAATGTCCATGTGAACAATATCTAATGGTTTGTTTGGAGTTTCAGGAACCATATGTTTAATAATCGGTGGGTTCCGATCATATTTCATGGTTTGACAAATGTCACAATTATTGATAATTTTCATGATTTTATTTTTCATTAATGGGAAAAAATATTTTCTTTTCAAGTGCAGTAATGTTTCGTTTATTCCGCGGTGGTTATTGTTAGAATGGTACTGGTTTATAATATGATCTTGTTCATCTTCGTTAAGTATGTCTTCTAAAATGTCCCTGCATCTTATTATTTTGAAAATTTTTGATTGGGAAAAATATTTAGAAAAACAAGATTGAACAACTTTAAATGTGTCGTCATCGGTATATATGGCATTTAATTTATTGGGTGCTAAAAACTTTTTTAATATTTCTGTTATGGTTGATTCATTTGGGCTATTGAGTTTGATAATTCTTCTTTGCTTGTTTTTAAAAAGCATTTTTAGTGAGGAGTGGTTATTGTCTGATTTTTCGATTATTACTTGTAATGAAAATTCGTTTAATGGTCTCTCGGATATAGGTATACCATCACCCATATCTTCTAAGGCTGAATGTATCGTAGCTCCACAGGAGCTTGGACCAGTTTCATTGATATTAATTTCGGTCCGAATTCTACTCAAAGCGTCAGCATTAGAATTCAGAGTTCCTTTTTTGTAGACAATTTCGTAGTCATACTCTTCCAACTTGAGGCGCCAACGCACTAATCTTGAGTTTGGATCTTTTAGGCTCATAATCCAAGTTAATGGTTTATGGTCTGTCACGATTTGGAATTTCCTTCCAAAAAGGTAAGGACGGAAATACTTCGTAGCCCAGACTATGGCTAGAAGTTCTTTTTCTATCGTTGAATAATTTATTTCCGACTCAGTAAGAGTACGGCTTGCATAACAAATTGGTTTGTCATTGCCAACCGTTGCTTGGGATAAAACGGCACCTAATGCAAAGTTGCTGGCGTCCGTTGTTAGTATGAATGGTCTTTCGAAATCCGGATATTGCAAAATCGGATCGTTTATCAGCAATTGTTTACAAAGTTCAAACGTTCTTAAGAAATTTTCGTTGTGGACTACAGTTTTATTCTTTTTAAGGCATTCCGTCAATGGTTTTGTAAGTTTGGAAAAATCTTTAATAAATTTCCTGTAGTAACCTAAAAGTCCTAAAAAACCTTTTATGTCCTTTTGGGTCTTAGGTAATGGAAATTTTTTTATTGCTTCTATTTTCGAGGGATTGGGTTTTATGCCCTCAGTTGTTACGATATGCCCAAGAAATTCGATTTCTTTATGCAAAAATTCTGATTTGTCCATCTGTACTTTCAAATTTGCCTTTTTCAAAGCACTAAATACTTTTTTCAGACTTTCCATATGTTCTTGTAAGGATGTAGAGTACACTATGATATCGTCCAAGTAGACGAGACATATTGTTCCCTGCAATTCTTTAAGGACATTATCCATAACCCGTTGAAATGTACTGGGTGCGTTTTTTAGGCCAAAAGGCATGCGAACATATTCAAAATGTCCACCTTCCACCGTAAATGCTGTTTTTGAAACATCGCGAGAGTCCATTTCAATTTGGTGGAACCCACTTGCGAGATCTAGAGTAGAAAAGTACATACACTTTCCCAATTTATCAAGGATCTCTGTGATGTTTGGGATAGGGTACCTATCACTCACAGTTTTCTCATTCAGTTTGCGATAGTCGATAACAAGCCTCCATTTTTTCTTACCGCTAGCATCGGTTTTCTTTGGAACTACCCAAACTGGTGAGCTCCAGGGAGAATAACTGGGCCTTATGATACCTTGTACAAGCATTTCGTTTATCTGTCTTTTTACCTCTTGCTTATGCACGAATGGGTATCTATACGATTTCGTATATATAGGAATATCATCTTTAGTTATAATCCTATGTTTAATTTCATTCGTGAAGGACAAATTTTGTCCTTCTTTAAAGAATATTTCGTCATATTCCTTGCATAATTTAATCAGTTCTCTTTTTTCTTCATTGTTTAAATGGTTTATTCTTATAAGTTCAGCAATATCATTTATAGGTTCGTAATTTTCTGTTCGTATGTTAAAGTTGTTTACTTCTATGAAGTCAGAAGAAGAATAATTTTCCACTTTTATAGGTTGTTCCATATAAATAGTTTGATCATTATTACTTCTATTTGTTATTTCTATATAGCTAAACCAATTTTCAGCAAGATATATCCCTTCCGAAATAATTAAGTGGGGGTTTAAAAAAATTTGTTTTATGAAAATATTCCCATTTTTTTTTATCAACTGGTAATTTTATTCTAGTTTTGGATTTGGCTGGTATAACATATTTTTCTGATATTAAATTGGGTTTAAAGTGAAGCTGTATTTTTGATTTTTCAGTTAAAAGAGCATGGTTACTTAAATCGATTTTAGCTTTTAATTTTTGAAGGGTATCAAACCCAATCAATCCATCAAAGTAAGCATGAAATCGGAAAATTAGAAATTGAATTGATCCTGTTTGGTTAAATTCCTTGAAAGTCGGAAGTTCAATTGTTAGGTTTAGTTTCGATTCTCCGTGTTTGTTAAGGTCTACGTATCCGATGGGTTCATAGAGGCTTTCGTGGTAAAATTTAAGTCATTATTATAATTTTGTTCTTCATATATTTCGTAATTATTAGAATCATTATAGTTGTTAGAGTCATAGTCATAGTAGTCGTCCAAATTTTGGTACTTGTTTTGTGAATCATATATTTCATCATTGTTGTTATTGTATACAGTTTCGAAATTTTGGGAATTTTGATATGAAATAGCCGGATTTTGTTCATCTTTTTCAGTTATGTGAAATAACTCTTTATTTCTTATCTGAATAGTTCCACCCGTTGCAACATCCATTGGTTCGTTTTGTTGTTTGAATTGATTTTGTTGAAAAGGCGGTCTGGGTTGGAAAAAGGGTCTATTGTTTTGAAAAGGAGCTCTATTATTTTGATAAGTGGGTCTATTTCTTTGAAAAGGAGGTCTATTATTTTGAAAGGGTGGTCTGTTTGTTTGAAAAGGAGGTCTGCTTGTTTGAAAATTATTCCCAAAATGATTTTGTATCGGTGGTTTTAATGCAAGTCTATTTTGGTTCACGTGTGTAGCTTGGATAGAGGGTCTAACTGAATCAGATTTTGCATAAAATATATTCTGTTCCTTGATACAGAGAGAAAAAGCTTCGGCTAAAGTGCTTGGCTTCATTGCTCTGATAGTAGAACCAAGTGGTTCTCTTAAACCCGTCAAAAATGAATTAAGACTCATTTCTGCGTAAAGAGTCTTTTTTGCGTTAACTACATGATTAACTGTTTCATGAATTTTTATATGATTAATCATACTCGCGAATATTTCTACCACGTCACTATAAAATTTTTCAACCGTTGCATTATTTTGTTTCAGTTTATGCAGGTCACGGATTAAAGATGTTTCATTACGTTTGTCCGCGTAGTGTAGGATTAGGTTTTCTTTAATGTTATCCCACACTAATGGAGTTCCGTACATGTTAAGTACTTCGTTCGCGGGTCCTACTATTTTATTACGTATTGCTCTCAAAAGAAGCTGTCCGTAACTTGTACCACTTGTAACTGATATTAATTCAAGTACTTCGTCTACGTTTGCTAGGAAGTCGAATAACAACCTAGGGTTGCCGTCAAAGTGAGGTAAGTCTTTGATAGCATCGGGAATACGGAGAGAATTGAAAATATCTGTTGTATTTACAACATTTGGTCGAGCCATATTTGAATTAGAATTTATTGAATTATTTAAAAAAGAAGAATTAACGTCTAATGGACAAATATGTTCTGGTGAAGTATTATTATCAGAACTACTTTCAAAAATATTGTTATAATCGGTATTATTTTGCGAAATATTAATTTGTAAATTATCTACAGGATTATTAATTAAAATACTATTATTATCGTCAATATTTTCTAAATTGTTCAAATATCTACTATTTCTAATTAGATTTCTTATTTTTGAAAATTTTGGATACGGATTTTGTCTATGCATTTAAAATGAAAACACTATACAATAAAAATAATGAAAAATTTTACTTACTTTGTAATGATTATAAACATGAAAATCTTTAACATTGTTGATCAGGTGTAAAAAATTGAAATTTACCAATCCAATCCGGGATACCAGTGGTGATTTTTCCAAGTTTGATTACACTTTAGCACTTTGTTTTTTTATAAATTGATCAGCTTAATAAAGTTTTCTTTAATTTCTTATATTGTTTTTAATTATTTATAATTAAGTTGAATAAAAACAAAATTTTTTTTTTTTTTTTTATTAACAATAGTTTCGTTTGTAATTGGTCAAACACTCAAATTTATTATTGTTCATAAAATGTTTTTATTCGATTACCCGTCGAATTTTTTGAGTTTGTAAAATTTAAAATTTTAGTTTTTATATATTAGTTATATTCTTCGATAAACCTTCGAATTTAGATTCTATTTTTAGTTCACATAAAATTTTTTCGATAAACCGTCGAAATTTAGATTTTATTTTATAATTCACATAAATATATATTTTTCGATAAACCGTCGAAATTTATTTTACACTGATATCACGAGGATCGTCACCTGATCCTACCGACTGCGCCAATTATGTGATTTACACAAATAAAACATAAAAAAAACAATTTATGTTTAGTTAGAAAGTAAAAGTAAGTTCTTTATTAAAGATACAAAATATATTAATTTATTAATTGATTTGTTACAGGTTTAAATAATAAAATTTATGCTAATTAAGCTATTTTAACAATTATGAAATTTAGTATAATTTAAATAAAAATGTACATTATTAGGTAACTTGTTTATTAATTGAATTTTATGGAAAAAGTGTTTTGCAATGATTCTTATAAGCAAAGGTAAGTTGTTGAACTCTCGGTTGACCTCAGCGTGTGTTATGATAGGCATATGTATGTGTAACATACGTAACTCACGCCATATAAATTATAAATTAAAAATTTTTCATAGGTGGTACTCGTTGAAACGACCCACCAAAATAAAGAAACATAGTTTTACTACGAAAAAAAGCAAAAATAATAAAAAAATGTTTTAGTAAATTATCAATCAATAATAGTTTTGTTTTCAAATTTAACTTTCTCAACTACAACTATAAGAATTAAGCTATAAGTTTCTTGTTGATTTAATTGTTTTGTTTACCCTAATTATTATTGACTTGAAAAATGATTGTGATAACTCTTTTTGTATCACTTAAAATGATATTTGTTGTTAGTATAGACTTGTGAATCGAAATTACAATTCTGAGTTTACAAATTTTAGCGAGAGGAAATTTTTAGTTTTTGTAAATCTTAATAGATGGATTTGCATTTTTATAGACTATGTTTATCAAAACAAATTTATGTCATTTACTCATTTAATTTTTGAAAAATACCTACATACATATTGATGTAAAGAAAGTTTATTTTGAAAATATTTTATATTATTATAAAGAAGTTCAGCGTGTATGTGGAAGGCGCATAAGAGATTATCAGAGAGGTCCCTTTATAAGCTTTTGGCGCCTGCCTTGGTCATGTTGAAACCTCCAAATTATGCTAAGGTTTTTTTAACCCTTTCGTCTAGAACGCTTATTAATTTAAAACATACATTCTTATATTTTTAATTTCTGTTGACTTAACAGAAATTAAATATGTATGTGTGACTAGCTATGTACTCAAGTACCTAAACTTACACATTATTAAAAAATACAAAAATTCTACTATCTAAAAAGAATTATACATATGTATCTATAATTATAATATAATTATACAGCACATATGTTTTTAACTTACTCTATCTTTCTAGGTTTGAAAAGGTTAATACAAATCTGAATATTTTAGAAAATTTCAATATTCCATACAAAACTATTTTAATTTTTAGTAAAAATATTTTTCTAAACAAAACAGAAAAAATAAAAACCAAAAGATCTCAGGTACAATTTGCACACTTAAGTAACGTGCACAATATCATTTTATTTATCAGTTCATTTTTTCTATCATTCCCAAGACTGTCTTTAAACTTTAAAAAAAATTATAAAAAAAAAGTAAAGTAATGTAAAGAACTTTTAGATTATTAAAAATAAATCCTTAAAACTGGACTATATATTATGCCAGGTATACATATATTAATAAGAGAGTCACATATAAAAAATTTTACAATTACAATTACTTTTTATACCCTACACATTAAGTATAGGGTATATTAACTTTGGTATGGTGTTTGTAACCACCAAAAGGAAGCGAGTTAGGTATAGGCATGCATATATATTCTGAATCAGGATCACCGCCGAAGTCGATTTAGCGTCCGTCCGTACGCACGATACCTAAAAACCTAATACTTCCACTTCCAAAACCTAATACGCATATTTTCGAAATTAATAAAGATAGAAACTTAAAATTTTGTACGAGGGTGTGTTTTTCTGAATCCCTGATATCCCCAAAATTTGAGATGAAGTGGAGTGGTTGTTCGGGTACCTCCCATACAACTCCCAAAACCGAACATGCATATCTTCGAAATTAATAAAGATAGGAACTTCAAATTTGATAGGAGGGTGCTGTTTCCTAAATCCCTGATTTGTCTAAATTTTGAGAGGAATTGGAGTGGTCGTTCGGGTACCTGCCATACAACTCCCAAAACCGAACAAGCATATCTTTGAAATTAATAAAGACAGAAACTTCAAATTTGGTACTAGGGTGTTGTTTCCTGAATCCCTGATTTGTTCAAAATTTGAGATGAATTGGTGGAGCTGTTCGGATACCTCCCATACAACTCCCAAAACCGAACATGCATATCTTCGAAATTAATAAAGATAGGAACTTCAAATTTGATACGAGGGTGCTGTTTCCTAAATCCCTGATTTGCCTAAAATTTGAGATGAATTGGAGTGGTCGTTCGGGTACCTCCCATACAACTCCCAAAACCGAACAAGCATATCTTCGAAATTAATAAAGACAGAAACTTCAAATTTGGTACAAGGGTGTTGTTTCCTGAATCCCTGATTTGTCCAAAATTTAAGATGAATTAGAATGGTTGTTCGGGTATCTGCCACACAACTCCTAAGACCAAACAAGCATATCTTCGAAATTAATAAATATATAAACTTGAAATTTGATATAAGAATGTTCTACCCTGTTGATGTCTCTAAAATTTGAGATGAATTGGGGTGGTGGTCCGCGTACCTTCACACACTTCCCAAGACCTAACAATCATATTTTCGAATTTAATAAAGATAGAAACCTGAAATTTTGTACAAAGGTTGTAACAGCATTTATTTTTTTTAGCTTGTATTAAATACCTAACTAAAATAACTTATGGATTTTTAATTTAATTTGAATGTTGTAGGTGTAGGGTATAAATAAGTCGGTTGCATCGATTTACTGTTATTTTTACTTGTTTTAATTACATATTATTTTAAAATTTCACACGTCGTAAGAGTTATTCCCCCTTACGACATTTACAGCCACTCCTGAACAGAAAAGGTTGTGTAATTTCCTGTCCACATTTATGTGATGAGAAATGCACAAAAAAAAGAAAATCTAAAACTCTCAAATGTGCACCCCATACATAGCAAAAATGTATCTATTATGCAGTAAATACTGTAATACATATATGTACTTATTCTTTAACATTTTTAAAATTCACACTAGATCCAACCAAAAAGAAACCTATTTTACGATACTTACTAAAATGTAATAGTAACCTTTTTCAACATCTTTGATATTTTAAATTCCAAATCTTTCTAATGAGAGAAGCTGTTGAACAATTTAAAAAAAGTTCACCACTGAACTGGCACTGACCACAATATATTATACAACATACATAAGTAAACTACATAAGTATTATAGGAATAACCAAAAAAAAAATAATAATTTACTTTTAATTTAAGGAACAAACATTTTTTACTGTCTCTTAAATTTTCATATTGTTATTATTAATTGTTATGTCTCACGTCATGTCGGTTATCTGGTTGTCTCTGTAAGTCAGTACTTGGTTAGTACTGTACTGTGCCACTCTTTCAATGACAAAATAATATAGATAATACAAACAATAAATAATACGTACTATAAATAATACTCAAGGGCCTTGTCCACAAGTGTATAACTACATACATTGAAATTTGAATATTTTAAAGAAAAAATTACATATTTTAATTTTTTTAAATATATGTGCATTATACATATATATACATTGCATTCACTTAAAATTTTCTTAACATAAAATATAAATTAGTACTAAAATTGTAAGTTCTAAATTCTACTCTCATATTATTGATATTATTTCTGTACGTTAAAATTTGTACTGTTGTTTTTATAACATACATATGTACGTATATCTATTATCCTACTAACAGCTAACACAATTTTTTTTTTTTAACTTAAAAATTTTTATTTATTAATTTGGACGTAAATATAACATGCATGCACATGTAAACAAACATGTACCTATACCATAAACTACATAAACTATCAAGACAGGAACTGAAGAGAACGAAAGCTCAATTTACCCCACTATTTACATTGGCTCTTATGGGAAAAGTAAAAGCTAAATAGTGGGGTAACTTTAAATCTTTAATAACTTCTAAAATAGACATTTTTTTGAAAAAATTTCTAAGTAAACCTTAAAATTCATAATTTTTTACACTATCTGATACAAAAAAAAATTGAATTTATAATTTTTTTATTTATAAAAACGTTAATAAAAAAAAGTCTACCCGAATTTTCTAAAATGTTTTCATTTTTTTCCTAAAGCTTAAAGCTGTTTAAAGAGAGCAATAATTTGGTACAGTAATAGTACAAAAAAAGTGAGCGAATTAAATTAATTTGAAAAATTGATATGGTATTTATTTCGTGTGCATATAGTAGATCTGTATATGAATAATATGTATTTAAGTTTATGTATTTAAGGACTGAGATGCAGCAGTTAAATAAAGATCATCATTTTCGTCATTTTTATGATCTGGTGTTATATGTAAATTTGAAGATAAATTTCGAAGATAATCTACTTGGAAATCGAAAAGTTGAAACTGTATAAATTTTATTTTTCGTTTTACATTTATAATTCGATTTACATCCAGGGACACAACAAGTACGAACCATAATTAAAAAGCAATAAAAAAAATTAAATTAAAAAATATAAATATTGCACTATTCTTAATGCACCTTATTTTTTTTTGTAGTGTGTATCGAAAAAATAAAATTGCTTATCAAAAATTTCAGGTTCTTTTTTTTCCAATACTTGTAATGATACTAAAAAAAATTGATAGAAAGTTAATTTTTTTACCAGTATTTAGGAAAAACTCTAAATTTTTTTTTAATATATAATTTATATATTTTCATTAAAATTATATATATTAAAACTCGATATAAAATTAAATTTTGTTACCTGCTTTATCCCACTTTTTTTTAGAAAGCTTTTAAAAAATTGACAGATAGCAAAGAAAAAAATTTTTTTTTTGTTATTTAAACATTTCAAAATGGCTGGAGTCAAGAAATGCTAGAAAAAGTTGGAAAATATATTTTGAGAAAAATATAATTAAAAATTCGAGTTGAACCTTGAATTTTTGATATGTGTTACAAAAAATTTTGAATTTTATTTTAATATAAATTTCGATATATTTAGGGTAGTATTTCATATTTAAAGTTGTAAATGAAAATTGCTAAAATTTCTTAATTTTCTACTTTTTTCTAAGCAAAAAAATGAAAAAAAGAAACTATCAAAACTCTCTCAATTTTCACAATACATGTTTAAATTTTGCACTAATACATTCTTAGGGGTCTTGTTCCGGTCTTGATATTTATGTAGTTTATGACCTATACATTCACATTTAATAAAAATGTTTCAAATTCATTGTTGAAGCATTAAATTTAAGTTTAAAGCCAAAAGCGCATACTTACATAATATATATTTATGTACACTATGAGATGATGTTATGTTATCATGTTACATGGTTACATTCCAAGTAGTAAAGAAGTAGAAAAAAAATTTTTTTTTTATTCTTATTATACATGCATAAATTATATTTTGTTTTTTTTTTATAAAAATTATATTGTCAAATTTATGAATGTGTACTCACACGCCCCTGAGTAAACGTTTTATGTTTAAATAAAATTACATACATACTTATATGCATTTGGTTGCTAAAAAAAAATAGACACTGTTTATTTCTATAGGTACAAAAAATTAAATTCATAAATCGTAATTTTGATTTAAAACACTCCCCAAAAATTTTATGCTACCAAATTTACAAAATATAAAACATGCCAACATATGCATATGTATGTATTATCATAAAAAAAACTATATACATAGAGTATTCATCCAGTACAAAATTTTTTAGTCAATGTTTTGTATCTCACATCCACTCAAAAATTATTTCTCAATTGTTATTGCTTATAAATTAAGCAAAATTCATTTTAAGCTCATAAAAAAAAAATTGTCTTTTTAACTCATTTTTTGAGTATTATATCCTTGTTAATATTCAATAATTTCAATTTAGCTTTCAAAAAAAAAAAAAGTTTTCTAAATAAATAATTCCAATATACATACATCCACACGTATTTGTTTTACTTTACTTTGCTTGTTATACCCTACACATTAAGTATAGGGTATATTAACTTTGGTATGGTGTTTGTAACCACCAAAAGGAAGCGAGTTAGGTATAGACATGTATATATATTCTGAATCAGGATCACCGCCGGAGTCGATTTAGCGATGTCCGTCCGTCCGTCCGTCCGTACGCACGATAACTCAAAAAATAATGATGCTATCTTGATGAAATTTATACTGTAGGTTAACAATGACTAAGGTAAGGCGGGGATTGTAAATGGGCGAAATCGGACCATGCGTTCGAGTACCTCCCATACAACTTCCAAAACCTAATACGCATATTTTCGAAATTAATAAAGATAGAAACTTAAAATTTTGTACGAGGGTGTGTTTTTCTGAATCCCTGATATCCCCAAAATTTGAGATGAAGTGGAGTGGTTGTTCGGGTACCTCCCATACAACTCCCAAAACCGAACATGCATATCTTCGAAATTAATAAAGATAGGAACTTCAAATTTGATAGGAGGGTGCTGTTTCCTAAATCCCTGATTTGTCTAAATTTTGAGAGGAATTGGAGTGGTCGTTCGGGTACCTGCCATACAACTCCCAAAACCGAACAAGCATATCTTCGAAATTAATAAAGACAGAAACTTCAAATTTGGTACTAGGGTGTTGTTTCCTGAATCCCTGATTTGTCCAAAATTTGAGATGAATTGGTAGAGCTGTTCGGATACCTCCCATACAAATCCCAAAACCGAACATGCATATCTTCGAAATTAATAAAGATAGGAACCTCAAATTTGATACGAGGGTGCTGTTTCCTAAATCCCTGATTTGCCTAAAATTTGAGATGAATTGGAGTGGTCGATCGGGTACCTCCCATACAACTCCCAAAACCGAACAAGCATATCTTCGAAATTAATAAAGACAGAAACTTCAAATTTGGTACAAGGATGTTGTTTCCTGAATCCCTGATTTGTCCAAAAGTTAAGATGAATTAGAATGGTTGTTCGGGTATCTGCCACACAACTCCTAAGACCAAACAAGCATATCTTCGAAATTAATAGATATATAAACTTGAAATTTGATATAAGAATGTTCTACCCTGTTGATGTCTCTAAAATTTGAGATGAATTGGGGTGGTGGTCCGCGTACCTTCACACACTTCCCAAGACCTAACAATCATATTTTCGAATTTAATAAAGATAGAAACCTGAAATTTTGTACAAAAGTTGTAACAGCATTTATTTTTTTTAGCTTGTATTAAATACCTAACTAAAATAACTTATGGATTTTTAATTTAATTTGAATGTTTAAGGTGTAAGGTATAAATAAGTCGGTTGTATCGACTTACTGTTATTTTTGCTTGTTTTATTTTGCTTTGCTTTGCGGATAAGTATACTATATACTTACAATATACATATAGGTACATGTTTTTATTTTTTATTATACAACTGATATAGAGATTGGAAATGTTTATCAATAAGATTTGTTTTTTTTTTAATGCTAGAGTGTATTTGTATATAGTGCATTTGTATACATAGATGATAGAATATACATCATTATATGTATATATTTTATTTTTGCTTGACTTTATGTATAATTTTTAATAAAGGCGCGATTTCTATTTTTGTAATATGTATGTATATTAAAATTTAAATTACAAGTGAAACAAGTGTTTATTGGAAAAATTTTTAAATAGAAACTTAATTTTTATTTTATTAATTAATAATTATTTTAATACATATTATCATTTTTAAAGATCGATACACATGTACATACATATGTGAGTAATTATTAATTATATGTACTTATAAAAAAATAATATATATATAGGTACTTTCTATTTATTAATTAAATACAGTACACTATCAATAAAATCACTTTTTAACAAATAGTTAGCCTCTGGAAGTTGCCCAGATTTTCTTTAAACTTGATTTGATTGATTTTAACAAGGTTTTTATTGATGTTGAAAAAATTTGGTCATAGTGTTAAATCATATTAAATGCTTAAAATTTTTTGAAATGTTTTTATCTGGTTTTCATAAAGTCTTAATTATTTCAGAAAATGATTTTATTGAAGTAGGTACCTACTTATATAAATGGTATATTAGACTTTTAGTAAAATTGAGTGAGTATTTCATTGTATTTCATTGAGATTGTATTTCAATTTTTTATAACAATTGGGTGCGATTGCTGTTCTAAACCTTTGCCGTCAATTTGTTTTTAATTGTAAATAAAATTTAGGGTAAAAGTTTAGAATAGGTACGTACATACATATCAGGATTTCAATAATTTTTTTAACGGGGGTTTGGGGACGGCAGCCCCCACTTTATTAAATACAATATTATTGAAATATGTAAAAAAAAAATGGGATTTTATAGTTGATTATAAAATCAACGTCTCAATAATTTGTTTGGGGGTGGTAGTCACACTATTTTAAATACTCTTCCACTACTCTTAATTTTTAAAAAAAATCATTATTTTAACTGAATTTTCATTGTGCAAAATTACAAAGGAATAGGACAATGTACAAAATAGCAAAATTTCAAAACAATCGGGCGCGGTTACTATTCTAAATCTTTGTAGTTATTTTATTGCATCTCTATACTTTCTATTTATAATGCTTTCTATTTGCATGTGTATGCATGATTGTAAATATTAGAATGTTTAAGGATGTAGCAAAAGACTCACGTCGTATGTATGTACTCACGTCACGTCGTAGTATGCAAAAGAAGTAAACGGGACTTTATTGGCAGATTTTACAGTTTTCCTAAAAAAAAAACTTTAATTGAAATTTGGGCAACAAAGTGGTAGCGTAAGTATTGAAAATATAAAAAACAAAAAATTATTTATATGCGAAGACTACTTTGAGAAAAAATTTTTAGGACGAAAGCTAAAAAAGGCGCTATTCCTTCTTTATTTTTACCTGAATATTTAATTAAAGAAACACAAACTCGCAATAATAATATTTTTGAGTTTAATGAAAACATTGATCCTTTGCTTCCATTTTCTCATATAAACTCACAGCCACAAGAACATTCAACTTTTGGTAAAGAAAACCATAATTTTTCTGAAAACAGTAAAACTTCGTATGCAAGTAAAACTTATTCAAAAAAAAAAGTGTACCTTTTGAACATTATACTGATACGAGCAGTATCAGTATCTCCGAATGAATTTTATTCAGTTATTTCGAATGAATGAATTTATTTCAAAAAATACTCAGGAGTTAATAAAACATTAGGTTTCATTAAAACAGAAAATATTTATTTAAAAAAAAAAATTTAGCTTTAAGAATTAAAAATAAAAAACTAAAACAACAAAGAAAAAAAGAAAAGCAGAATTCATTATGTAATTTAATTGATAAGCAATCTCATTTAGCAGAAGAAGCCAAAACTTTTTTAAAAATGAATTTTAAAAATGTAAGAACATGGTCAGATGATGAAAAGAAAGTAGCATTAAATATACATTTTAGTTCTCCTAAGGGTTATAAATTTTTGAGGACGGCAATAAATCTAAAATTACCGCATTTTAGTTCTCTTATTAGGTGATTTCAAATTAAATATTTAAATGTAGGTCTTAACGACAAAAATATTAGCGAATTAGGTAATATATTTTCAAATAAGGGATCACTTGAAAAAGAAACTGTGTTAGTTTTCGATGAAATAGCTATTAGGAAGGATCTTAGTTATAATAGTGCACTGGATGAAATTATTGGTTTTTCTGATGGTAGTTTTAAAAGAACAAAAGACGTCTCAAAATACGTACAGGTATAGGTATAGGTATATATATAGATATAGAAATGGTTGTAGCAATAATCCTTCGGTACAGGAATTTAGTAATATATTAGCAAAATTAATGTCTGTTAAATTAATTAATTATAATTTTGAACACTCTAACTGCGAAGAAGATGATGCGGATTTCTTAATATAGATAATTTAAAAGGTTACGAAACAGAACAAAATGATTTGGAATCCAATGATGGAAATTTTGATGAAACTGATGATAATATAACCAATATAGTTAATAATTATTTAGAAGAAAATCAGTTAGAAAATTTAGAAATTGATAAAACAGAACTGAAAATATTGTGTCGAAAAATGCCGAAAGGTACATTTGTGGCTATATTATTTTTAAATTAATGAAAAAAATTTCTTGTGATCAATGTACTAATTCATTTATAAAAAAATCTGCTGATATTTTATTACTCGATTCGGAGCAATTTATTTATCAAAAAAATTACAAAAATTATTTAGAAATCCTTAACTTAAAAGCTCCAACTGAAAACTTTTTCGAAATAACTCAATTTCATATGCGCGTATTTGATCACTATTTTTCACAAAATTATCACGAAAGAAACTTAAAAAAAAATATTTTATCATGTCGTTTAGAAGCCACAAAAAAATCCCCAAAATATTCTACATGGTTCAGTGAAAATGATAATTGCTATACGCATAAAAAAAAAATTTCAGAAATGTTAATAAACCTTTTATTAAATAAGGAAGCAAAGTGGTTAAAAGAAAAATTATTAAATAATGAAAAACAAAAAATAAATAAATAGGGTTCTGTTAAAAGAAAACTTAAAATTATTAATTTTTAACTTAATAACTTTTCTTAGCCCCAAAAATTTTTCCTCACTATGTAGTTTTCTGTTTTAACAAATAATTTTTTCATATGTAATTATAATATATATAAATACCTATACTATACCTAATTGTTTAATTATTTTATTTTTTATTTTTTCCATTATCAATTCACGAGCAACGGCATTTTAGCTATCAAAATTTTGTAAATATAGTTAGTTGTAAATATTTGTACCTACATAATATACTTTATTTTTATTTTTTCAGTAATGCATTTTATTTGCTTATATTTAGGTATATATTTAATTTTTTAGTGAATGATTTTTTTTTTGTTAAAAAATTGTTTTGTTATATAATATTTTATTGTTTTGTTATAATATATTTTATTTTTTTTGATATAATTTTTTTTTTTGATGCATTTCTCTGCCACATTAATGTGGACAGGAAATTACACAGCCTTTCCTGTTCAGGCGTGGCTGTAAATGTCGTAAGGGGGAATAACTCTTACGACGTGTGTGGGATTCGCACCCACACTCCCTCGGTGTCTACAGCAATTTTATACACTCTTACCCAATAGGCCACCGAGGCCCTTGATATAATTTTATAATTATTTTTTGTTTTGATTTTGAATTTAAAAATATTTGAATTTTTATTATTTTTTAATTTTAAGTATTAAAAATTGGGTTTTTTACGCCAATTGGAAAATTGTTATTATATTATAATACACTATATTTTTAAATTTTCCAGTTGGCTTTTTCTCTGCTAAAATTGATCTTATTCTTTTCTTTCTTATCAAAAAAAATATTCTTTTAAAATAACATTTTTGGCTTTCGTACATTATTCATCTTGCTTTAAAAAGCTTCAATAGGTAAATTGCATTTTTGATTTTTAAAATGCGATACTTATTAACTAAAAAAATAAAAAATTTAAACCCGACTTGTAATTACCATAATGCTTGTAAGAGTTTAGAACGCTAGCAATTTAAAATAAAAAATCATGCAATTATGCAAATCATATATTATGAATTATATTTATTTAAAAATTGTTAACGAAAGAAAAAAGTACTAACGGTTTTTATTATAAAAATTATTATAAGAGTAACTATATTATTAATATAATTCACACATTCAAACATTAATACATTCAACAATAATATTATACCATTTATATACTATTGCAAATTAGTTTCTATTCTTTATGTTAAATAAATTCTTTATTTACATTTTACACATTCATATTATTTTCATAAGTAATATAAATACATTTAAGTGTACATTTACGAGTGTAAAAAATGATTTAGTCTCATTTACAAAATGCTTATAATTTATAAGTGAAAATATTTTGAGTATTGAGTAAATTTGGGTACAATAAAATGTATATTGAGTAATTTTGGGTACAAAACGTTTTTAAGAAATTGACTAAAAAATTTTGTACGTAATTATCAAAAACAAAACATAAAATTCCAATAAAAAAAACAAAAATTGGAATTCATTGCAAATTGAATTTAGGTACATAATACTTTATATACAACTTATATATATATATATATATATGTATATATATTATGTGTGACAATTAAACTAAATTTACTTATATAATTTTATTTTAACTATTATTAATTTAGATTATTATAATAACAATATAATTTCTAACTAATTTATAATAACAAATACATATTTACATTCTGAAGCTAGGAACCTGAAATTTAATGAAAAAATACTACTACGAGTTACGAACTAATAAAAAGCAAGTAGGTAGTCGTGTAAAAAAATGCATATGTGGCAAGAAATTTTGATAAGCAGTATTTGCTAAACTACCACCCCAATCAAAAAGGGTAAAAACACATTTATTTTTCCTCTCTTCATTCTTTCTAATGATACATAAACTATGTAAATCGGTCTCCAGTACTTTTCTCTGAAAAAGAACCCAAAAAAGAATGCTGGCGTATTTATATAATGATGATGATGATTAAATTTACCTAAATATATTTAAAAAAAATCTATTTTCGTTCCTAAACATAACCAACAACCAACATATTCTTACCACCTAAGCTTACCCAACCATACCAGCTAGAAATTAAATTTGCTTGAATAAATTTACAAAAATATTTCTTTTCTTAAATTTAAAAAATATTCTTCTAACTACCTAAACATAGATACCCACCCCTAGCCAGAAATTAAATTTACTAAATAGAAAAAAATTGTTTTCTATTTTCATTCCAACATACATAAATATAACCAACATATTGTTCTTACTATTTTTATGGCGTATGAAAAATAATAAATGATGGAATTTTACATATACACCATCATTTAGTCATTCCTACCAAACCTGTCAGTCCAAATCAAGAAATTTTGATATTTCATCATTTAAAATGTCATTGCTTCATTCCACCCAATACACTATCAGTATAAATGACAGTTTTGGACTGAACTGAAGAATGAAATGATAGTGTGCACGTTACTTTAACTTTTTGGCGGACACTATTTTATATAAGTGTTTTTCTGCAGGACACTTGCTAGAAGATTGTTTCACAAGACAGAAAAATTCTGAAAAGAGCAAACGGTTGAAAATTGATAAAGAATATTAACTAATATATTAAAATAGTATTTAATTTTTGACGTTTATTTCCGTCGTGAGCTTTTCTATATGATTTAGATCGATGTACTGGTTCATGACGCAAATAGACTTCATAACGGCTATACACGTCTTCTAGGAAAAGTTTAGAATATATTGAAAAAATACATAACGGCAATACACGTCAATATACATTTAGAAATATTGATTAGTTTCTATAATATAAAATACTATAATTGATTCAAAAATATATAATTCACAAAAGTATATTCAGTTTGTATTAAAAACATAAAATTAAAAACAAAAAAATACCCATTCATATTTCAAAGTATAAAATGTAAAAATATCAAAAAAAAATTAAATTTAAAGTAAAATTTCAGTGGTATGCCACTTTTCAAAACATAAACCTGGACAAAGCGAATGTTTGTCAGCACATATTTTGCAACGGTAAGAAGTTCCACGTCTTATGTTCTCTTTGTTTTTTTCTGTTTAACTGTATTGCATGGCATTTTTTCTTGAAGATCTTGAGTCGTTGCTTTATGATATGATTATCAATATATTTGATTATGATCAATATATTTGATTATATTTGATCAAATATATTAATATAACATATTTTGACAATATGATTTATTATTATATTTCATATGATAGCATAATTATCTCATTAAAAACTTTTGGTTTTTTGATTCTCAATAAAGAACAAATTAATTCTTCTGTAAATTCAATTAACGTAAATTTAAGAAAGTAACTCTTGTACAATGTTACACGATAACAACACCAGCTTAAAAGAGGAACATAAAAATATTTGCAAAGAAATCAAATTAGCAGCAAAAAAAGATAAAAGAAAATCAAAATAACAGTAAGATACTCTACAAGAAGATAAAAACTCCTTCAAATGAAGGTCCAAATAAAGAACGCCCAATAAGAAATAAGAATGGACAAATAATAACATCTCCACAACAACAAATGGAAAGATGGAGAGAATACTTGCTGGAAATGAATAACAACATAGATTGGCAAGACAATATTTGGGACAACCGAAACAACAATCTCAATGGAATTAACTCAAATCCGCCAACAACCAATACATAATAAGGACCATGTATACGGATGCGAAAACTCAAGTTCTACACAAAGGAAAATTGAGCACGCCCTTCAATATCAATAATGAAGGATGCCCACTCTTCACTATCCTGTTCAATATTGCAATTGAAGAAGTTATGAGGAAGACAATTAATGGACATGGTATTAACAGGAATATAATAAATAAATTAGAAGATTTCGAATATGCAAACAATATATGCCTCATAACTCATACCTATGACGACATGAAAGAAAAATTAAAAAGATTAAATAACAACACAAAGGAAGAGGGTCTGCAAATAAATATTAACAAAACAAAGATTATGAGATGCAATATAAGAAATTAAAGGGGCCTAGAAATAGATAATAGAACAATTGAAGATGTAAAAAGTTTCGAATAGGCAGCACCATTGGCACTGATGGAGGAAAAATTATGGATATAGATATCAGACTAGGATAACCTTTTGCAAATATACCTTTACATTTACTTATACGAACAAAATCTCCAACTTTGTATTTTGCTTTTCGGAATAATTTTAATTTATTGTAGACAGTTTTTAATAATAATTTCTCTTTTTTCTTTATAAACTTATAAGGTGGAAGTTTAATTGTATGATGATATGTTGAGTTATATTTTTCTATTAGCGATGGTAGAATAGTTAACCATTTATATGTGCCTTGTAAACTAAATTGTTTCATCTTGTATTTTATGGTAAGATTGAAACGTTGTACAATTGATGCTTTTAGTTCTTAATAAGTATAATAATGATAATTCTATTTTAGTTATAGGTTTTGAATTTTTTTTGAATAGATTTAGAATTTCTTTTTTTTTTTTTTAATGCATTTCTCGGCGACATAAATGTGGACAGGAAATACACAGCCTTTCCTCTTAACTAACTCTTACGATGTGTGTGGGATTCGAACCGACACTCCCTACGTGTTTACAGGGTATTTTATACGCTCTTACTACCTAGGTCAACGAGGCCCCGAAGGTTATGAAATTTTTTGTTGAAAAATTCCGTACCTTGAACAGATTATAAATTTTTTGGTTTTTTACCAGGCCTCTTAAAAATATTTTTCGTTGAAATTAAAACATTATCAGCGCTTTTTTTTTAACCGGTTCAGCATACGCAAATTTTGAAAATGTATCAATTACTGTTAATAAATATTTATATCTCTTGCTGAATTTTGCATATGGAATCATTTCAACCAAAACAATTTGCCAAGTATCATTTAAACCCTTTTGAATAAATTTTCTTCGTGTAAATTTTTTTCTAGCACCTCTATGAATTTTTGATACAATTTGTAATCTCGACATTATTCTCGTACCATTTAATTAAATTTTCCAAAGTGATTCTATAATTTTCTATTGTGTCATATTCACATGTGTCCAGTCCAGGAGTAGAATTATCATATGCTCATGGACAAAGGGTAAAATGAGTTCCATAAATTGAAGTGTACTTATTCACTCCAGAATAATTTTTAATGTGTTTGTAAAGATGTAATATTAGTTTCTTATGATCATCTAATAAGACGGAGGAATAAATATTTAAGACCTCCTCTACTTCCATAATTCAAAATGACTGTACTAAGAATATGTTTGCCGCTCTTATATTATCTCTCAATTGTATTTTAAATTCAGTTTCTTATCAGACACAGATTAAAAATAATTAACTTTATTCACCCATTTACAATCATGATTGCGGAACCATCTGGATGTGGGAAAACAACATTTTAATTTAATTGAAAATATTGACAGATTGATTTATCCGAAAATTGAAACAATATAATGTAGCCCAGAAATATCTGCTATTCCGAAAAATATAGATTTTCCTTATATAGACTTTTATACCAGTAGAAAGAGTTTAGTGGGAATGAAAATAAACCTACTTTCATTGTTTTAGATGACTTAATGTTAGATTCTGCAAATAAACAGGTATGCGAACAATTCACTAAAGGTTCGCACCATCGTAATTTATCTATTGTATTGTTAACGCAAAACGTTCTTCATCGGGGGAAATTCTCAAGAGATATTTCATTAAATTGTAAATATTTTGTGCTTTACAAAAACCCTCAAGACAAATCGCAGATTTTTCCTCTTTTTAGACAACTATATCCAGAAAATATAAAGGGCTTCTTGAAAGTATATAATGAGTCAACATCAAAACGACATGCTTATATTGTGTTGTTATATTTAACACAAGATTATAACGATTTATTTCGTATTAGAACTAATATTTTTTCAAAAGAATATTGTATTTGCTTCTGTGATACAGTTGATTTGAACAACAGCTGTCAAAAGTATGAAACGATTGAAGAATAACCAACATATATTACATGTACTAGGAAAGTGCAACAAGAAATTTCGTGAAAATATTCTTAAATATTGTGATGACGATATTATAAAAATATTGCTGAAATTGCAATCAATATATTAAATGGTAATAATAAAATATCATCTGCAGAAAAAGTTAAATTAAAACAACATAAAAAACAATTAAGATTTCTAGCCTGTGCTAAGAAAAGCCAAAAAAAAAAATTAGTTCAACATGGTGGATTTTTACGAACTTTAATCGATACTATATTATTTGGTGTAATAGGGAAATTGCTCAGTAAGACATAATGCAGTGAATGGTGTTTATGTCACCAGAAATATTTTCAAAATTTAGTAAATTATTTCAAGATGATAAAAACTTGGATTTATTAGATCAAAAAATGAAAAAAGTTTTATATAATAAAAAATTAAGACCATTGTAAAAATGGTACTTATATCGTCAAAATCTCCTCAAATGTGGAATTAACAAAAGGCACTCAAAAAAATTACCAGAAAAGGCTAATAATCTTACATTTGATACAGACACTCAAACAAAATCTTTTCTAAACGAAATACATATACAGAAACTGAATTACCTAAATACAAATCAACATCAGCACAGACCGATTTTGTGCCATTAATAACTGATGATGTGTTTGACTATGATCCTAAAAAAGAACATTCAAGTATGGATATCGATTTAACACATTACGATTTGGATGATGAAAATTCATTTAAAAAATTAGCTCAAACTAAAATGTTGGAAGACTAAAAATTAGAAAGACCATCTCTAAGCTCTGATTATCGAATGTTTGAAACACCAAGTGGTGGTGTAATTACCGTTGCTGTGCCATCTCCTGAAAAAAATAAGACACTAAGATCGGCCGGTAGTTCAATTGGAATTTTAATTTTTTACCAACGCTTACTAAAAATATAACTCCTAATCCTGGATTTACTCGAAACCAAGTTTCCAAAGAATTTTTTAATGAAATTTTTACATATATCTCTAATCCTAAAAACTATGACGATGTAACATTTAAAAGAGTATCTTTTTTTTTTTCAATGTTTTTTTTTTTTTTTTGTGTTTTCTTTATTCTAACTTAAATTACTAAAAATTATACAATTTTATATAAATAATAAAATATTATATAAATTATACAATATTATAATTTATTTAATAGCCCTATTAAATTAAATTAAATTTTTTAAATTCAAATTTTTTTTATTATTATTAAGTGTCAAAGTTCTTTTGTTCTTTAATTCATTTTGTTTTAAATTACAATTTACTGCAATATGTGTTTGGCTTAACTTACTTTAAAACTATTACAAATACATTTTGTTGGTAACTTTATCTCAATATATACTTTTTTATTTCTTTTTCAAATTCTTTTATACTTGTGGTACTCTTTAATCTAACAGGTAATTCATTAAATTGCTTTAGGCAGTTATATAAACAGTTACTTTTTTGAGAGTTTGTTCTGAAGAGATTTAAGTAAAAATTGGCTTATTCCTCGTGTTGTGGTTATGAATATCTATCATCCTATTTAAAATAAAGTTATGTTTGATAAGATTGTTAATAATTTTAAATGCCGTCATATAAAGCTCATATTTCATTATATCATAAAGGCTCATATATTTATCATTGTATAATAAATTAGTTGGATATCGTATTGAATGCAAATGAATTACTTTTATTGCTTTTTTGTGAATAAATTCAAGTTTATTAATAGTGCATTGTTGCGCATTGATCCAAATTGGATTTAAGTAGATAATGTTAGAAAGGATATATGAAGTGTATATAATGTATAGCGCTTCTCTATTAAAATATTTGCGCATTCTCCTCAATATGAAAATGTAAGGTGTAATTTTTTTAATGACATTCTCCACATGTTCACACCATTTCAACTTACTATCTAAGATTAAACCTAGGTAATTAAATTGTTTTACTACTTCCACCGTCTCATTATTAAATTGAAAATTTAAATTAGAAAATTTTTTGTTTTCGAACAATATAATTTTGGTTTTTTTCACATTCAATAACAAACGGTGTTTACTAAGCCATTCCGTTATGATCTTAAAGTCATTATCGATATCTCTCTTAATATAATTCTCATATGTCGATTGATACTTTAATACAGCATCATCTGCATAGAGTTGGATAGAACCGCTTAGGTTAAGGTACGAAATATCGTTAATGTAAATTTTGAAGAGATCAGGCCCGAGAATTGACCCTTGCGGAACACCCTTTATAATTGTTTTTAGTTGACTAAGTGTATTATTTACTCTTACTATTTGTCGTCGATCATCTAAATAAGATTATTTAAAAAAAGCTATTTCAATAGAATTAAAGTTTAATTTGGATAATTTCAGTAAAAGAATTTGGTGATCTACATAATCGAAAGCTTTTTGAAAGTCGAGTCGCTACATATTTGCCTTCATCAACATTTTTCGATATGAAATCTGTTAAACTTAAGCAGGCAGCTGTATTATTGGAATTTTTTTCAAATCCATATTGTTCCTCATTTAATATATTGTTGTTAAACATAAAATTGTTAAGCCGTTGTTTGATTATAATTTCGAAGATGTTGGAAAATGCACTTAAGACAGAAATTGGCCTATAATTCATTTTATTTGTGGAATTACCACTTTTAAAAATCGGTGTAACTATAGAAGTTTTGAGCACTTCAGGGAAAGTGTAATTGGCAAAAGATGTATTAATGAATTTTACTAAAATAGGAGTAAGATTCTCCGCGAAATTTTTTATAAATTTTGAAATGTTATCGTGACCTGTTGCCGCTCCGGTTTTTAGAGAGTTAATCGCCAGCTTAATTTCCTCTGTGTTTGTTGCGGTTAAATGAAAAGGAGTAAAAATTGTGCGAGTGAAATTATTCATGTACTCATAATCTATTGGATCGGACGGACAACTGAGCTCGTTATAAAAAAGTCATTCATACATTCGGCATTTCACATTCCGTACTGTAAGTTCGGTTTTCGTCTTGAAGAATTTTAATACCTTGCTTCGAATTTAACCCATTTTTATTAAACATTATTCTCTTATATAATAGCCATAACTTTTGTGTGCTGTTGTTGGAATTGTTTCTTTGAATTTGCTCTGAACAGAATTTAATTTTCGCTTGAGTAACTAAGTATCTTACTTCTTTTTTGCTGTTTTCATATAATTGTGCTACATGTGGGTCATTTGTGTATTTTTTTTTTAACTTAAAGTACGAATCACGAATTCTCATCTTTTCTAAAATCTCATCAGTTATCCATTCTTTTTTTTTTTATTTTGTTTTTTATTATTATCAACGATTTTTATATTGTTTTTTATTAGGAGACTGAGATCTTTAACATTATTATTGAAATCATTATAGTAATTTAGATCATCCCAAATTTTATCTCTTTTCACGTTGTCATATTGTAATATTGTTTTAAAATGAGAGGAAGTTTCTGTTACCATTTTTTGGTCCATGGTAATAAAAAATAACTGATAGTCTGAGAGAGAGGTATTCGGAGTATAGAAATCGTAATTGTTTTTTACTACGTCAGTTATGGAGTGATCAATTATAGATTATGTAGTTATACCAATTCTAGTAGCATATTTTACGACAATTTGTTATAAATAAGGTATCCATTGCTAAGAAGGATGCTGTTATAGTTTCTTACGTCCCTAATATCTGTGTCTAATAAATTTATATTAAAATCCCCTAATATTAAGGAGTTCTTAAACTTGATAGTGTATTCATCAAGTTTACTTGTAAAGTCAACAATATGTGTTTCGTGAGATCCATATATGCACATTATATTTATCCCTTGTGCTAATAGTTTTATGACGAGAAAACTTGATTTGTTAAATTGCTCCTTTTTTATTAAAGCGCTACTTATATTTTCTCTTATGTATATAGCTGCACCCCCATATGAAGTTTCTCTATTGGAAATATAAGGCGTATACCCGGGAATATTAAAATATTTATTTTCATTTTCGCGTAACCAAATTTCTGTCAGTACAATACAGTGAATTTCGATCTTGTAAGAATATACAAGTAGCTCTAAGTTACTTAATTTGTTCCGCAAACTCTGAATATTGAGATATATTATGTTAAAATTATTCTTGTATTTTGTACATAAATTTACATTATCTATCTCTGTAAAGTAGTTTACATTTAAATTTTCGTTTAAGCTTATGCTAGCATCTGTATTAATCATCATTTGAGAATGAGAAAGGAATATTTTGTATGCAATAAGTTATTTTTGATTGGCTTAAAATTAATTACCATGAAAAAACCAAATTTTCTACTCCTAAAGTACAGAAAAGGTATAAAGTATACAAAATTATTTAAACATATCATTTGCATAATATGATCCATTTTTTCTTGAATAGTAGTTTGAAATATTAATTCACTAATCATTAAAAAATTACCGTCACAGAAATTTAATTTAGCTGAGACATGAACCATTATATAATTTAAAAAATAATAATATATCGTGTTCAGTGGAATCAGTGGAATTGAATTAAATTGGATCAGCTGTTTTATTTCAAAGCAGATATCAGTAATCTTTATGTAAGTGAAATGTGTTGTGATAAAAAATAAAAAATAGAAAAAATAAGTTTTTATAAGTTCAAAATAATAGTGAATTATTGTTTTTAAAGTGTATAAAATTAATTTAATTTTAATACTATTTTTAAGAAATATATTATTTTTAAGATTAAATTTTATTTTAAAAAGAAAATTATAATACTTTAATTTACAAAAGATTAGTGATAAAAAAAATTGTTTGAAGTTAATTTTAATAGTATTTTTAAGAAATATATTATTTTTAAGATTAAGTTTTATTTTAGAAAGAAAATTATAATACTTTAATTTACAAAAGACTAATGATAAAATTGTTTGAAATTAAGTTTAATTTTGTTTCCAATGTGATGAATGTTTATTAAAAAGTTAAAAAAAAATCAATAAAAGCAATTCAGTAGAGAAATACAATATAGTTTTAAGTATTGCTCTTGTTAATTCAAAGGTAATATGTATTGTTTTTTAAAAGAAAATTGCCAAGAAAAATTGTTGTAATAAAAAAATAAATTTTGTAGTTTGATACAGAAGATAAAAATAATGATAATTTGAGGTTATGTGGAATGTGAAAGTAAAAAGCTATGTAATAGTAGAGTAGAAATAATAAATTAATATCATTTTTAATTTCAAAGAATGTACCTACAAATAAAAAATATCGTACAAATATAAAAGCTTTTAAAAAATTATTCCAAAAAATATTGTGATAAAAATTATTCAACATAAAGTAACAAATAAAGCTTAATTGAAAAATAAAAAATGTTAGTATATTTTTAATAAGGGTTAAGCCTACTTTTAATAAAATTAATGTCATTGAAAGATGAAATCTTAAATACCTTGCTGGTTTTATTCTGCCGAAGGAAGATGTTGTTTTTGATCCATAGAAACTCACAATTCTTTGAAAACTTAATTTGTTTTGCGCTGTAATATAATTTTGATTGTAGTAGCGATAAATTATGCCGAAAAAAGATCTCCTTGTTAACATCGGATTTTATTTCTATTTCAGCAGTGAAGAGATGTTTATATGTTTTTTTTTTACATTAATTCAGTTTTGATCTTCTCAGAAGCTAATTCAATCACGTATAAAGTGTTGGTGTTCTTCTGTGTTGTATTTTTTTGTGTTATTGGTGAAATTTTCAATATATCCTTATTCCCTATATTCGCATTGATTTTTTTTGCTATTTTCAAAACAATATCCTTACAATTGTCAACATTTGATGGTAGACCAGCAAGTACAATGTTGTTTCTGTTTTTTAGCTGTTGCGCCTCATCTAATTTAAATTCAATTTGATTAATTCTTTGTTCCATAAGATTTGATTTGTTTTCAAGGCGTTTTTTTAAATAAATGTTTTCCTTTTGGAAAATTTTATTCTGCTGCACAATATCATCCATTCGAGAATTAAAGTATTTCTGTGATTTATGAATGTTTTATTTTTTTTATTTCCTTATTATAATATGCAATTCAAAATAAAACGAAATTAATTTTACTTAAAATTAGATTTTTTTGTTTTATAATAATTTATTTACTTAATTTCAGATAATTTTACAATATAATTATATATTATATTTCAGATAATTTTTCAATTTAAAATTATGTATAAGAAATTAAAATTTAAATACAAATTAATTTTGATTATCACTAATTTTATTTTTAAATATAATTTTAACTACTTTAATTTCTAAAATTTTTTATATATTTTTTAAGTTTAATTTTAAATATCGCCACATTTTGACAATTTTTAATTCCTGTGGGTAAAGAGTTGAAGAGTTTAATTGCACTACATTTTAAACTTTTTTGTTGTTTGGATGTTCCAGCTTTAGGTATTTCAATATTTTTTCTATGTCTAGTAAGATAATTATGTACATTCTCCCTATTATTTAGAATTAATTTTGATTTAAAATTACTATTTAGTATATTATAAATGTATTTACATTTATAAATAAATTAGTTGATTTATATCAAGTACATTAGTTACTTTGTATAATTTCCTAGAACTAGTTTTAGGATTTATTTTAAATAAAATTTTTAATGCCTTATTCATTATAGTTCCAATCGAATTTACGTGAAATTTTGAACACTGACTCCAGCTGCATATGTTATATCTAATTCTTGATAAAATGTGACCATTGTAAAGAAGTTTAGCTGCATGATACGGAATGCCCCTAGATCTTTTTATAGCCATACATATAGGGATAATTTGTTTCTAATTTTTTTTAATGTGTTTATCCCAACTTAAATTTTTATCAAATATCATTCCTAAATATTTAACGCTATCCACTCTTTGAATTATATTATTTTTTATCTTCAGAGTAATATCATCATATTTTTTTTTCTGGGTTTTGAATATTATGTAATTAGTTTTTTTGGCATTTATACTTAGCTCATTATACTCTAACCAATTATATAATGTTTCCAAGTCCTTATTTAGTACACCTTCCAATTCTTTCATTGTTTTAGCTTTTGCCATCAGGTTGGTGTCATCCGTATAAACATTGTAGTTTGACATTATATTATTTTTTGGTATTCATTCGTTCGTTTTATGTAGTACGTATAAAAGCGGCCCAAGAAGAGACCCTTGAGATACACCTGTTTTTATTAATAGTTCATCGCTCAAAATTTGGTTTATTTTAACGCTTTAGGTCCTATTTGTTAAATAACTTTTTAATAAAAGATTACTATTTCCTCCTATTCCCATGTTCTCTAAGAAATTAAGTAATCTGGAATGATTTACCATGCCAAATGCTTTTGTTAAATCAATAAATATCGCACCTACATAGAAACCATCATCTAATGCATCATAGATTTTTTCCAATGTTGCTGTAATGGCTGACTCTGAACCATATTTATTGGTATCAAAGCCAATTGTTTGTGTAATAAAATTTCTAATTCTTATATTAATTGCTTTTTCATATATTTTTGATATAGAATTTAAAATTGAGATTGGTCTATAATTATTACAATCTTCTTTTAACCCAAATTTATGTATGGGAATTAAAACGGCTTTTTTAAGTTGATTTGGAAATATTCCTTCTGTAAAGCATTTATTGATTATTATCTCTAAATGTTGTTTTATAACATTAACCAATTCCTGAAAGTCTTTTACTGTCGTTTTACCTAATCCTGGAGTTGCATTTTTATTTAATTTCATGAGAATTTGATAGATTTCAGCTTGTGTAACTGGAGTAAGAAATAACGATTTACTATTATATTATATTTTATAAGCAGCATTATTAACTGTACTAGAATTCCGGCTCTCAGTTAGAATACATTTACTTATTTCGTTAAAAAATTTATTAATAGTATCTGCCGTCTCATTTTCATTAATTGTTTTCTCGCCATTTTGCTTTTAAACGTAAGTAATATAGGGTGTTCAAAATTGAGGTATCATTTTAATTTTAATAAAAAAAGACTTTTTTTTTGAAATATTAAATATATTTTTATTTTTATTTATTACATATAGGTTCCAGTTAATAATGAAAAATTATGTCGGCCAAGTGGCCCCCTCTACTACTTCGGCAGGCTTCCAATCTTTTACCAAAATTCTGAATCACGTTGTTCAATAAACTGTTCTGAATGGTTGAAATCTGCTCGATAATGTTGTTTTTAAGCTCCTGAATTGTTGTGGGATTATTGCTGAATTGTATGGGATTATTGTAGCCATTGAGCTGGAAATGAGCTTCGTCGGTGAAGATTATTTTGTTAAAAAAATTCTCATTTTCTTCTTGTTTTTCGATTGCCCAAGAAACGGATTGCCGACGTAATACATGGTCGGTTGGTTTTAATTCTTAGCGTCAGCTGGATCTTATAAGCCTTTAAATGGAGATCACGATGCAAAATGTTGAATAATGTGGATGGTTTGATGTTTAATTGCTGCGAACGATGACGAATGGAAGTTTTTGGATCTTCTTCAACACTTCTGCTCACAGCTGCTACATTCTCGGTTGAACTACCACTACGTTGATAAATGTTGCCTCTGTTATCAAGAACAGATCCAGTTTCTAGAAATTTATCAACCATCAGCTTGATGGCACGATTTGTTGGAGCATTTTCTCTACCAAATTTTGTTCGAAATTTCCTAATTACATCTTGAAAACTTTTACCATTTTCAAAAAATGTTGTAATAACAAAAACACGTTGTTCCTTCGTGTAACGTTCCATATTAACTAACCGAAATGTATTTAGAATATACCTTAAGAAACCTCGTATAAAAATTCCAGCTAGAAAAAAAATGGCGGCAAAATCAAAATGATATCTCAATTTTGAACACCCTTTAGTTTCAGTTTTTTGGTCATTATTATTTTTTATAGTATTATTTAAAAATTTCCATAGTTTCCTAGAGTCATTCCCCGCTTTTTCAATACTTTTAATAACATCTTTATTTTTTGCTTCCTGTATTTTTTAACTAGTGTATCAATTTCCATGATGTTTGTAATTTCTAGTTCAGTTTTTACGATGTTACACATTTGAATATAGTCTATTTTATTTATAGTATAGTTTTGCATAGGTATTTTCTTAACATTAATTGCTTTGATTGATGTTACGGCTATTTGATGATCAGATAACTGTTATCCTTTATTGTGAAAGAAACTTGATATTTTTCATTAAAGTTTGTTATTTATGATCTATTAGAGTTTTAGATTGAGCTGTATTTCTTGTACTTTGCCTCTTATTAAGTATATAATATCCAGAAGTAGCTATAATATCTTTGTATCTTATTAGTAAGTTGGTATTATCAATAGTGATGGGGTGATATTTTAGTAACAGTGATTCAGTCACGTTGATTTATAAGTAGCAATCACTGCCTGCTATCATTATCGCCAATCGCCAGTGATTGTGATTAGCTATTTTGTATGAAATTTTTTTTGTATTATTCTACAAATTATTAGAAATATTAAATATTTTTACTCTCAGCATTAAATATAAGTGCACTCTGGTCTCTAATGTATTATATAGTATGTATACCCTGATAAAAAAATTTCAGCAGTTTATCCCTTTTTACAAATACTATCATAGCAAAAAAGTTTTTTACACTGTAAAACTTTGCGATTGGTTCAGTAAATTTAGAATTTGTGAAATAACTGCATTTTTCAGCTATGAAAGCAGTGCAGAATATTTTGTCGAATATTTTGTACGCCACCTTCTGCGCTTAATTTAGCTCTGAAAAGTTTCTACATGAGATGAATAAAATTTTCATTACCTTTTTTAGCGCTGCAGTTGACGCTGACAATTTCCTGCACAAGAGTTGAAAATTATCATTCTCCCTTCAGCGCAACAGTTTACGCTGAAAATTTTCTGCGCAAAGAATGTTGAAAATTTTCTGCCATCTTGTCATTGTATCATTTGTTTGAGTGCTGTGATAAAGATAAGATGTTTAAGGGTAAATTTTTTTATATTATACTTTAGGCACCATTAAATTAAATTTCTAAAAATATAAAATTTTGTTATGTTAAATATGTACATGCTATGTTGTTCTTAAATTGAAATTCACATGATAATTTGTAATTTAGAATAATTATTATTTCTAACTATAGCAACAATTTTATTTTAGAATCATCATACGAATTTCAAATTTAAATATAGCCTGAATGTTATTTAAAATAACAAAATTTTATATTTTACTGTAGCTAAAAAATTATCCAAAAAAAGGGCTGAAATTGGCGCAGAAAATTAGTTTTTAGAAAGCAGTGAAACGCACTAATTAGTGTGCTGCGAAAATGCACCTAAAGATGCGCCAACTGTTGAATCGTGATCTCACAATTTTGTGAGAATGAATTAGTAAATTTAAAGGGGAATTGTGCAGAAAATTTTCCCGAACTCTGTATAAATTCATACAATTTCTCTTCATATTTTCAGCATATATTTCTGCGCAGATTCAACGACGAAAAAGCGCATTTTTTTATCAGGATAATAAAATAAAGTATGCAATACAATACATATTCAGTTATTATACTTTTACTTGCATATGCAAGTATCAATAACTGTATATGTATATGTATGAAAAGAACACATTACTCTCTCGATATGCCAATTAATTGCTGAGAAATTTGCATATTGTTTAAATGGGTTAATGTAGTGTTTGTATAAATTGTAAAAATGTAATATAAACGAGACTCACATCAATTTAAATAATAAATTACTTATGGATGTTATGTTACGAAGTTAAATCATATTATATTTTTATATTAAAAATGAAATAAATTAATATTTATAAATTATAATATTACTAAAATAAATTATTCTTTCATTTCAAATATTAATATGTAGAAAAAAACTAACAGTTAAATGACAATAAAAAATTTTCAAAAATCAATAAAAAACAGTGATTGAAATAACTTGTATCTCTTTTTGTAAGTTTTACAATTGGAGGCACCAGTTAGGGTATAAAAACTTGTATCTGCTTTACTATTGACACTAAGGGTATATTTATTATTATTTTTCTATAACTAGTGATTATCATTACTGGAAAAATTTTTTTATTATGATCGATTTCAATTTATTATGATCTTATTAAAAAAATTTTATTATGATCGATTTCAATTTTAGTGCTTTACCTCGACCAGAATTTTGGAAGATAATTAAGTATGCTACTATTTTTCTTTTCCTTATTGGATTTATTTAAACTAATATTATTATTGTTCTGATTATTTTCAACATTATTATTATTGCTATTATAATTATAGTTGTTTTCATTAATACCTATTTCATTCTTATTTACCATTGCTACATCTTCAGTATTTCTTTCATTATTACTATTATTATTATCATTATCATAAATATCAACAACAAATTCTGGAACACTATTTGCACAATTATTCAGTATATTAACATCCTCTTCCCATTTCTTTAATTGCTAGTAGCCAATTTTTTGCTTTCTTTCATTTGATTTTTTTTGATATACTGGACAGAATCTACTAAATGTTTTATGTTTTACATCTAGTCCTAGCTTGAATTTTTCATGCAATTTATGCATTCATTAATTTCTTCCTGTTGTTCACAATCACTTCTTTTATGGTTTTGGTGACATTTCATGCATGTTTCTTTGTTTGTGCAGTCAGCCGATTTATGGTTAAAGCTTTTGCACTTGTAACATCTTCTCACACTAATAGCATCAAAAACTTTTCACCTTTCCCAACCAATTCATAGTTTTTCCTCGGCTAATATTTTCGGAAAAGAATCCTTATCTATTTCAATTACAGCGTTCTGCATATCTTTGTTGTATTTGTTGACCGTATTTAATTTTATTATTTTTAACTCACTATGTTCCAAAAAACATTATTGTAATGATAAATTATTGGTATTTTATTTGAATTTTCTATTAAATTATTTTTATCTAGTAAAATGAAGCTCTCGGGTGGAGTAAAAGCAGATTCTGGAGTTTTTATTAGGTATTCCTCATTTTCATACCACGGCAAATATATTAAAGAATTTTTTCAACTCGACTACTCCTAGGTATATGATTTCGGATTAGCCGAATTATAAAGTTATCTATTCTAATTAATTTAGCGTGTTCATAAATAGTTTTATTCGAGTGAAAATGTATATAGTTTGTTTGAGCTTTTCTGTATAAGTTAGTACAGGCTCTTAATACACGCATAAGTAAGTACAGGCTCGTTCAAATACACGCATTTTTTCCATTGTTGAAGCACTTATGTTAAACAATATAGGACAGCCGTACGTTAATATAGGTCTTATGAAAGTTTTGTAACATAGAGTTTTTACTTTGCTACAAAGAAACTTCGAATAGAACATTTGTTTCAACGACATAAATGCGTTGTTTGCTGTTAATATTTGATTCCTAACATGAGTATTAAAATTCATTAGATAATCAAAATGTACACCCAAGTATTTGTACATTTAAGTATGGATATCGGTTTAACACATTACGATTTTGATAATGAAAATTAATTTAAATAATTAGCTCAAACTGAAATGTTGAAATGTGAAAAACTAGTTGAAAGACCATCTCTAAGCTCTGATTATCGAATGTTTGAAACACTAAGTGGTGATTTAATTACCGTTGCTGTACCATCCCCTGAAAAAAAGAAGACCCTAAGATCGCCCGGCAGTTCAATTTTTTCAAGTATACTTTCAATGTTTCCTGAACCAAAAAAACGAAAGCTAAAACCTTTACTAAGAAGTCCAAAACTAAGAACTTCATCAACACCGGAATGCACAACATAGTTGAGCATTTTATGGTTTAGAAGAAGTCAACAAAGATGGATAGTCAAGATGATTTCTATGTAACATTGTTTAGTAATGATAATTTAAAATTGTTTCCATTGTTTGGCATATATCTCTAATCCTAAAAATTATGATGATGTAACATTTAAAAAAGTATCAGAATCTAACCGGAACGATTTAATTTGAATATTGCAGACTTTTGATGAAGATAGTTTCTATATAAAAATTAATCAGAGTTATAATGTAAAAACATTATTAACTAAATTATTTAAACAGAAAAAAAATATAAAAAATTTTAACAGAAAATTACCTAAACTATTCAAATTAGCTGTTGCTAATAATAAAGACGAATTAAGTGGAATGGTGATGATTTATTCAGATATAGTTCAATCATCTGTTTTTGGAAGTAGCAAATGGCGTGCATTGAGAGATATCAACATAGAAAATTGTAGAATACCTATAAATATTGAATTTGAAAATATCCATCACATACCTATAGAAAAAATTTGTTTTGAAACGATAGCGATTAAAATTTGCAATCAATACGGTGATGGAATAAATTTTGTTAAAAGCTTCTATCCAACAAAAATTGTTGTACACTTTAAAAAGCATTGATTTCTAAAAACAATATAAATACTAGTACTCAAATATGATATCCTATCAAACATGGAACGAGCTTACTTGAGATATTATTTGTCGCAAATAGGAGGAGGTCTCCAGGACATTTCATCTCTATTACAACTTTATCCAGCTATGCAGAAAGGCCGCGGTTAGCATAAAAAATTTACGAAGATCAGTAGTTAATCAACTGCATTCAATGTATGGTGGAAGACGACGAGCCATAAAAAGACGAAGCGGTATAAAAAAACGAGCAGTTTCTAAAAAGACACATGTAAAGTCAAAGCGACGAAAAAAGTAAAGTAAAACCTACTCCGATATATATGTAATTAAAAATGGAATGCATGAAATCTGACCTTGATCTTTTTGCATCATTACCAGTACAAACAAGTATATTGCATTCAGAAGAGGTAGCATACAATCTTTTATCTTCTTTAGAGGTATCACCGTCAACTATTGAATTTGTTTTATTTGAAAATGGAGATACATATCGAGATTTATTCTCAACCTACATGAAATTTAAACTTCAAATATTAAAAAAAGAAGGATCGGTTTGGAGTGCAAATGATAAAGTAGGAACCGGAACTGACGCAAAGGCAGTTCCCCAACCGAGTGTTGAAAATAATTTATTACACTCTTTAATTAAACAATGTAATGTAAAATGTAATGTAACTAAAAACGGAACAAACATCACTACTTCAGATTCCTTATACCATTATAAAGCATACTTAACTATTTTACTAAATTATGGTAAAGATTCCAGTTAAACATATCTGGAAGCATCTGGTTGAGAATTGGATAAACCAAATGTAGTTAAATGATTTCAACAATTCTGGTTCTAAATCAAGATAAAAATCATACAATAATTCTACAATAGTAGAATTAATAGGAAAATTACATGTAGATTTTTTTAACACTCCCAAATTACTTTTAAATAATGTTGACATTCGAATTGCTTTGGCCCTAGAAAAATTAGATTTTTTTATTTTCTTTAACGATGCCGGTGAAGGTAATTTAAAAATTCTCGAAGCTACATTATACATGAAACATTTATCAATTAAAAAGGAGTAGTAAAGATTGAAGCAAGACTTAGTTCTCGATTAACTTCAACATTAACATATATTGTGTTTGCAGAAATCGATGCTAATATCGAAATTGATAAATAAAAAGGAAGTTTAGGCGACCATTTCAACTCACTTGAAAATGGCATGTGCTCTAGTAGATTTATTCTGTACGGACGATAACAATACAATATTTGTAAAAAATCTTGTTGTGGTTGGAATAAAAGAAAAATGTAAAACTATTGTAAAGGGATTAAAGTATAAATTCCCAACCAGAGATTTAAAAAGAGCAGACATCAAGAATTACACTTTTGGGGATTTGGACAACGACAAAACAACTAATAATTTAATAAATTTACTTGAAAAATTCGATATAGTGTTAACAAATGGAAAACTTAAAGCTGAATTTTTAACAGCATCCATAAGTGAAAATACTCGACTAATTGATATTTCTCATTTACAAAAAAATGAATACACTTCAGATAAAAAAAAGTGCTGAAATCTAATAGTGCGACACGTAAACTATTTAGAGGTGTTTTTGCACTTGATCAAATACCGAACAATATTTGAAAACCTGGTATTTTGGTAATAAATACCGACACATCTGCTAAAAAAGGAACACATTAGCTAGCAATTTTCGTACCATTTCAAGGCTGTGTAGAGTATTTTGATTCATTTGGAAATCCACCATTCCACAGTGAGATTGTGAAATTTTTAAAAAAATCAATCAAAATGTTTTATTTTCAACAATAGGCGTTCACAAAGTGACTTTACATCACTCTGTGGACAATATTGTTGTGTATATTTATGGATACAATGTAACTGCAAGAGTATGAAAAATTTTCTTAATTTATTCAATACATCATCCCCACTTAAAAACGATAAAAAAATACAAAGACTGTTTCGAACAATTTAAAAAAAATAAAAAATATATATAAGAAAACTAGAAATAATATAAATATAAATTTTTCAAATATATTTCATCAGTTTTAAAAAAAGAAAATGGAGTCAACATCAAAATATCGAGGCATTTAAAAAAGAAAACAGAGGCAGAAGCAACGAACCACAACAAAATCTTTTTTTAAGCTATATTTATTATTTAAATAAAAAACAAACAACAAAAATACAAATTGGGTTTAATATTAAAAATTTCACTGCTATAATTTTCCAACGTAATCGCAAAGTCATTAGCGAGATGAATTATTTGGAGTGGTATGCATTTTATCAAGATTTTACAAGCAACCAACTCCATAAATTAAATTCAAATAACTTTCCGCTAAAATTTAATCAGTTTTAGTTGGAGGAGGAGGACCAACTAAAAGTCTTTGCTTTTGTCTTATGTTAGACTTTATCCAAGCAGTCATGTCATATAACAATGGAGCCGAATTGAATGTACGAGAATATGTATTAAAATATTTTGAGAGATGTATTGAAAAGAATAAGCTTAGACTCGAACAAGAAGATTTCTATATTCCTATGAATTTACATATAGTCCAGTGCAACTATTCCAGGCTATTTTATGAAATACCATTATTTATGTCTGAAAAAATATATTGGTCAAGAATAAATAAAACAAATATTTTTTAAAACTAATTAATATTATTTTCTTTTATAAATACATATAAATAATACATATATTCATACAATTTTTTACAGCACATCTTTGCACATTTTCCGTATTATGAAGAAATTCCTTAGTTTTTGTAGAGGTGGAATCTTTTACGTAAACGAGATCGAATGATGATGATGTTAAATGTTCCTTTAAGATATTTTTAATTTTTAAGTATTCTATAAAACCATCATCCCAGTCAAGCATATTAAATTTCTTTTTATTGTATTCATTTTGTTGTTTACCATCACAATTTAACTCTTCAAATGAATAGGGTGCTTTAAATATAAAATAAAATTAGTACAAGAGAACCATCAGCTATCATAGAAAATTCTTTCAAAAAATATTGTTTATTATTTCCAAAGCAATTTGTTAATCAACTATTGCCCTCCTGCTGCTGCTGCTGCAATTTATTATACCCTACACCTAAAGTATAGGGTATATTAACTTTGGTATGGTGTTTGTAACCACCAAAAGGAAGCGAGTTAGATATGGACATGTATATATATTCTGAATCAGGATCATCTCCTGAGTCGTTCGCACGATAACTTAAAAACTAATAACGCTATTTTGATGAAATTTATATAGTAGGTTACTAATTACAAAAGGAAGGCTAAGTTCGAATCTGGACAAAATCGGTCCATGGGTTCGGATTCTAGAAGCTTCCGAATGATTCCGGAGCAAACGAGATTATCTCCAAAACCAACAAAGATAGAACCTTTAAATTTTGTACAATGATGTTCCTTCCCGTTCGATTTATGTCTCTGAAATTTAAGAGGATTTGGTTCATGGTTTTGGATTTTGGAAGCTTCCGAACGAGCACCAGAGCAAATGAGATTATCTCCAAAACCAATACAGATATAACCTTCAAATTTGACAGAGTGGTGTTCTTTATGTTTTATTTAAGTCTCTAAAATTTGAGAGGATTTGGTCCATAGGTTCGGATTTTGGAAACTTCCGGACGGGCACAAGAGCAACGAGTATATCTCCAAAACCAACAAAAGTAGAACCTTTAAATTTAGTACAATGGTGTTCTGGCATGTTTTCTTTATGTTCCTGAGATGGATTCGATGAATTGGAGTGGTAATTCGGGTACTTGACACACACCTCCCAAGGACTAACAATCTTCGAAATTAATAAAGATAGAAACTTAAAGTTTTTTACAAAGGTGTCAAGCATATCCCAAGAGGATGCCTCTTTTACGTTCCTGAAATTCGAGTTGAATAAGACAGAAAAGGGAAGAAGTTCAAGCAGCTGCCAAAAAAACATGGATTTTTAATTTAATTCGAATTATTCAGGTGTAGGGTATTAATAAGTCGGTTGCATCGACTTACTGTTACATTTACTTGTTTTGTTTATTTTTTACTATATATAATAAACCAGCAGTAGCACTAGCATTTTATTTATACTTCTGATTCCAATAACCAAGGTGGGGATACCTTAAAATTGTACAGAATGGAAAATGATTGGACTCGTTACCGGACATTCGAAGACCGTTTCCAAGACAATCTGGCCGGCTTGATTATGCGAGAAAACTCTCTGTCTTTCTCTCTTTTTCTCTGTGGGATTTTATGATGTGTCGTTTTCACTTCATTTCTTTTTTGTTTTCTTTTTGGTGCATTTCCCTTGCCACATAAATGTAACAAGGAAATTACACAGCCTTATTTATTTTTTTTTTAATAATTTTTCTTGGGTGTAAGTGAACGCTGAAATCTGGCAGCAGTTTACCTAGAGACAGAACGGTGACGCCCGTCGCAGCCCTGGGCACTCGGACGCTAGATCTCGAGCCCCGATATCGTTGTCGAAGCCGGGCTTCCGGAAGCCCGTTGCCGCAGTTAGCCCTCCGAAAGGGAGACGGTCGGAAGAGGGAAGCTTGTCACTACCAGAGTTAAATAAAAAAAAAAAAATGTTTAGTTATATTTTTTTATTCCAATAATTTTTATTGAGAGTTTATATCTGTTGCAGGAATCAGATCAAACAATGACATATTCCATCTCTCCTTGTCACGTTTCATAAATTTGAAATAGAAAAGAGTTCTATTTTATTCCGCCAATTCCGGTTGAGTTGTCACCTTTTTGGAGAATCGCTGTGGCATGAAAAATATAATTATTTCCTTGTTCAAGGGGTCCTGTACTTCGCACAATACTACTATTTGTCCTCTTTTGGTGTCTAACAATCTCCATGTTATCACCTCATACATTTTATCCTTAGCCAAAAAATTGATGTTACGATATTGTTCATTTTCACCCTTCCCCAAAGAAATTTAGTTTTTAATAAAAGTCTGAAATTTATATGTATAAGTATGGATAGAAAATAATATAGAAATAATTTAAGAATAAGGAAAAAAAAAAAAATCTTATCATTTTTATAATATTATATATGTATATGTATTTGTTTTTTTTTTGTGGTTGTACCAAACTGATTAATTTTAAAGTAAGTTAATTAACATCAGTTTATATACATTCGTAAAATACTGTAGACCAAGGATTTCCTTTTATCTATACTATATGTTTTTAATATGACATAATATCATTAAATTTATTTTTTTTTTATCCAATACCAGTTTATTTGTAATTATAATGAACACACATCTAATCACAAAATATTGCATATCAAACAACATTTATGAATTTATTATGCAACACCTGTTGCAACTTTCAATTAGTTGTTATTAAAATAAAATATAAAAAATAATGTAGATAAAAATCATTGATTTGACTATTTTACATCATATTACATTGTTGCACTGATTTGACTCATTAACCAAATGTGTTTTATTAACATACATAAATATTGCAACTACAGTATATACATAATATACTACTAAGAAAAATTTTTTATTGAAAATTAACAAGAAAGAAAAATTCAAAACAAAAAAATTAGTTCACGATTAGAAATAATCTTTCTAAAAAAAGTTAACAGTTTTTAAATAAGTATGATCAATCAATTTTTAGTTAGCATTAATTTTATAATAACTTGATTATAAAACAAAAAACAAAATATTTATTTATCTACATTTTGCAACATTGTAATGCATTTCAAAATTCAAGTCAATTTATATTTTATGCAATTACATAACATTTAAAATCTTTACTTTGGTTAAAAGAATTATAATTTATTGACCTGCAACATTGTTATTTTTTTAACAAAATTTAATATTCCTTTCACTTTTTTATTACGTTAATATGATAAAATAATATAAAAAATTTTATATATCTTAAATACTTCAACATCTATTTTGAAAAGTGCAAATTGCAATTTTCCACATCATAATTTTGTTGTTAGTTTCAATTTTGTGATAATTTGATTAATAGCTATATGTTTAATATGCAACATTGTAGTAATTCATTAGGAAAATTCAATATTTATTTTATGTTCTAGAATTTGTATAAATACAATTGACTTCTTGATTTTACGTATTAGATCAGTAAATTTAAAATTAAGTTAAAGTTGATTATAGACTTTTATAAGAAAAGTGAAAACAAATAAAAAAAAAAGAAAACAAAAAAAATTAGTTCAGAAAACAAAAAAAATTAAATTGGAATGTGATAAATGTTAAAAAGTGTTCACCAGATCTGACAATTTAAAAAGACATAAATGTAAAATACAATTAAAACATAATTGTGATGTATGTAAAAAATTGCTTAGTAGAAAAGATAATTTATTAAAACATATAAAAAAAACATAAAAAACATTATGAAAATGTAAAATTTTGCTGTAAGTGGAAAGAAAACATGACAAACAATTTGTGGAACTACCACATTCGAACAAATAAGCATAAAAGTAATGCGGCTGAGGTAATTAGATCTAATGCTAGGCATATTGATGAATGTTATTAAAATAGAATAGAAACGTTTATTAGAGATAATGATGATGAAAGCATACTGAATCCATCAAATTTTATGGAAAAGACTTAGACCGATATAATTGAATTGTTGACGCAATCACTAAAAAAACACAACGCCCTAAAAGTAAATCTTATGCTTTTAGCTGAAGATATAAAGCCAACAGAAGAAGAGTTGTAAAGAAGAGAAAATATATCAGTCAAATCTTTTCAAACTCGAATGTTTAGTATTACACAAGCAGATGATCTCAATGATTTTTTTTAAAAGGCTAAAGAAATTATTCAACAACAAGCAGAAGACTTTCAAGAAAAAGACAGTGGCGTTAATCAAAATTTTACACATTGTAATAAATATTAATAAATATGAGTTATATTAGACTACCGAAAAGCATAAAAGACAAAAAAGCTTGCATTAATATTCAAAATAAGGATATATCTGTTTCAAGTGGTCTTTAGTTTCAGCTTTCCAAGCTTCTATTGAAAATGCTGAACGAGCATCTTTATACAAAATTAATGACATTTCTCTACCCATAGTCGAGCTAGATATAGGATTTAGCGATTTGGATTTGGTGACGTGCTAGATATAGGGTTTGGTGATAGGATGTGGTGATATAGGACAGCTTAGTTTTAGCAATATGCAATTTCCAGCTAAATTGAGCGAATTAAATTTATTCGAAAAACTAAATAGTGATATAAGCATTAATTTGTTTGAACTATTATATTTAACGAACCATTACCATTTTTGACCATTATATTTAACGAAATGTGAAAAAAAATACCATGTAAATTTATTGCTTTTGGAAAAGAATGAGAAATTTCATTTTGTCTACATAAAAAATTTATCAAGATTAATAATTCACATAACATTTATATTTGTAATATGTGCTTGCAACATTTCTATACATTACAGCAGCGTGATTTACACAAAACTGAGTGCAGTAAAGTCGTTACAAAGCTTCCATCTATTGAAAAAATTACATTGGAGTTTAAACATTATCAACAACAATTGGAAACACTTTTTGTTATTTATGCCGATGATGAGAGTTTTTTACAACCTATTACAACATGCAATTCTAATCCAATGATGTCTTCAACAACAAATATTCATTAACATGTTCCAGTAGCTTTCTCGTACTAGATTAAGTATTCTTTTGATGATAAGCTAAGCTGTTACAAAGAATTTGTTGGAGCTAACTGTGCTAAGGATTTTGTAATATCATTAACAAAAACATGTAGTGAATTGTATAAAAATATTTTTATGAAGTCAAAACCAATAAATTTGTTAACACTTGATGAGCAGCTTCAACAGTTAATTCAAGGAAATTGTCACATACATATGTGGTAAGCATTTATATTTTAATGATAGAATTAGAGATCATTGTCACTTTACTGATAATTATAGAGGTCCTACATGTAATTTATTGTATAGGCGACCAAATTTTTTTCCTATATTTTTCCTATATTGTCATCTTTTATTTAAAGTACTAAACGAAGTCGATGGACACATTGGTGTCATTCCTTTGCATAAAGAACCTTATACTTCATTATCTAAAAAAAATTACCATAGATGAATTAATTTTATTTACGTTTTTTCAATAGCTTTAGATTTATGGCTTCTAGCCTTGATTATTTATGTAAAAATTTAAATGACAACGATTTGTTTCATATAAAAAAAGAATTCAATAGTAATGAAAAAATTAAACTTATGACTCGAAAGGTTTTTCCTTATGAGTATTTAAATTCCATTGAACGACTTGATGAAAGAAGTTTACCTTCGCAAGAAGATTTTACCAATCAAATGACAAACGAAAATGTTCCGATGAAGACTACATGCATGCAGTTAATGTATGGAATACGTGTGATTGTCAAAACTTATGGGACTATCTAAAACTTTACCTTCAAACAAAAAAAAGCTCTAAAGCTTATAAAGCTCGTTCGTTATATTTGAAAATTAAGTTTAACTGTAATTTTAAGGTTGAAAGTCATGGAGACTTTTTATTTGATTGTGAACTTGACTAAAAAAGTTTTAAAACAAATAATAATAATTTTGAACTAGTTTTCTGTTTCTGTGAAAATAAGTCTATACTTAAAAATTTTTTAAAAGAAATTAAATAGTAAAAGTTTTAAAAGCTTGGTTTAAATACAAAATTATTAAAGTTTAAACTTTTACTTTAATATTTTTTTGAAAAATTTAAAAAAAATTTTTAAAGTTGGGTTTGAATTCAAAGTTTATAAAGCTCATCCGTTTTGTTTGAAAATTAAGCTTAACTGCCATTTTAAAGTTGAAAGTCATGGAGACTTTTTATTTGATTATGAACTTGACTAAAAAATTTTGAAACAAATAATAATAATTTTGAACTCGTTTTCTATTTCTGTGAAAATATGAGTTTATACTTAAAAATTTTTTATAAGAAATGAAGTAAGTATTTTATAAAGTTTTAAAAGCTTGGTTTTAATATAAAATTATTAAAGTTTAAACTTAAATTAATATTTTTCTGAAAAATTCAAAAAAAAAATTTTTTAAAGTTGGGTTTGAATTCAAAGTTTATAAAGCTCGTCCTTATGTTTGAAAATTAAGCTCAACTGCCATTTTAAATTTCAAAACTTTAAAAAAGCCATGCAGATTTATTTGATTGTGAACTTGACTAAAAAACGGCTTAAATCAAATTGTTATAATATAAAGCGTGATCATGAAACACAAATTGAAAACGTGATCAAGTTCAAGTTAAAAGTAAACAAAATTTTGGTTTAAAAAACTTATTTTTTAATATTAAATAACATTGCATTTTTTACTAAAAGTTTAATAAAAAAATCTTGTTTATCCATGAATCATGTTTTTCATCAAAGCCAAGCCATCTAACCAAAACTTGATTTCCTTTTTTTCTTATTATTTTTTCTACAAGGTAAACATTAAGAAATTTATGTAAGTTCAGGTTCATAAAAAGTGCCCTTTATTTGTTTTTGCATGTAATCAAGTAAATTGTATGTTACTGGATCAGTTCTTTTTATTTTCGCTATTGTATAAATTTCTGTTGACCAATTAGGCTGATAACCTTTTGCAAATATACCTTTAAATTTACTTATATGAACAAAATCTCCAACATTGTATTTTGCTTTTCGGAATACTTTTAATTTATTGTACACAGTTTCTCATTTTTCTTTGTAACCTTTTTAGATGGAAGTTTAATTGTATGATGGTATGTTAAGTTATATTTTTCTACTAGCGATGACAGAATAGGTAACCATTTATATGTGCCTTGTAAACTAAATTGTTTCCACATCGTGTTTTTTAGGGTACGATTGATACGTTCTACAATTGATGCTTTTAGTTCTGAATATGTATGGTAATGGACTAATGGTTAATTTTATTTTTCTTCGTTAGATTTTGAAAGTTTTTGTTGAAAAATTTCGTACCTTGACCAGATTGTAAATTTTTTGGTTTTTTACCAGCACGCTTAAAAATATTTTTCATTGCGATTAAAACATTATCAGCGCTTTTGTTTTTAACCTGTTCCGCATATGCAAATTTTGAAAATGTATCAATAACTGTTAATACATATTTATATCCCTTATTAAATTTTGCATATGGAATCATTTCAACCAAATCAATTTGCCAAGTATCATTTAAACCCTTTTGAATAAATTTTCTTTGTGTAAACTTTTTTCTAGCACCTCTATGAATTTCTGATACAATTTGTAATCTCGACATTATTCTCGTACCATTTAATTAAATTTTCCAAAGTGATTCTATAATTTTCTATTGTGTCATATTCACATGTGTCCGGTCCAGGAGTAGAATTATCATATGCTCATGGACAAAGGGTAAAATGAGTTCCATAAATTGAAGTGTACTTATTTACTCCAGAATAATTTTTAATGTGTTTGTAAAGATGTAATATTACTTTCTTATGATCATCTAATAAGACGGAGGAATAAATATTTAAGACCTCCTCTACTTCCATAATTCAAAATGACTGTACTAAGAATATGTTCGCTGCTTTAATATTATTTCTCAATTGTATTTTAAATTCAGTTTCTTATCAGACACAGACCAAAAATGATTAACTTTATTCATCCATTTACAATGATGATTGCGGGACCATCTGGTTGTGGGAAAACAACATTTGTGGGTAATTTAATTGAAAATATTGACAGATTGATTTATCCAAAAATTGAAACAATAAAATGGTGTAACCCAGAAATTTCTGCTATTCCGAAAAATATAGATTTTGCTGATATAGACTTTTATACCAGTATTCCCAAAGAGTTTAGTGGGAATGAAAACAAACCTACTTTAATTGTTTTAGATGATTTAGTGCTAGGTTCTGCAAATGGTGTGTGAACTATTTACTAAAGGTTCACACCATCGTAATTTATCTATTGTATTGTTAACGTAAAACGTTTTTCATCAGGGGAAATTCTCAAGAGATATTTCATTAAATTGTAAATATTTAGTGCTGTTTAAAAACCCTCGAGACAAATCGCAGATTTTTCCTCTAGCTAGACAACTATATCCGGAAAATATAAAGGGTTTCTTGAGAGTATATAATGAATCAACATCAAAACCGCATGGTTGTTCAACACAAGACATTAACGATTTGTTTCGTATTAGAACTAATATTTTTTCAAAAGAATATTGTATATGCTTCTGTGATACGGGTGATTTGAACAACAACAACTGTCAAAAGTATGAAACGATTGAAGAAACACCAACATATATTACATGTACTAGAAAAGTGCAACAAAAAGAAATTTCGTGAAAATCTTCTTAAATATTGTGATGATATTATAAAAACTATTGCTGAAATTGCAATTAATATATTAAATGGCAATAATAAAATTTTACCAACACAAAAAGTAAAATTAAAAAAACATAAAATACAATTAAGATTTCTAGCCTGTGCTAAGAAAAGTATAAAAGCCAAATGAAAAATATTGGTTCAACATGGTGGTTTTTAACAGCTTTTTATTAACTTGGTTGGGTAAAGGATGGAATCTTAGAAGCCATTTTAAACACACTTCCCGTTGAGCTAGAGACTTGAAATTTTCTTCATTAGATCAGATCCCGATGACAATACATGATTTTAAAATAATAATATCGAAAAACATTAGAGAAATTAGCTTAATTTCAAAATTAAATTTTCATACAAAGATATAACAGAATTTTTAACAGAATTATTACAGAACCAAAATAAAACATTTTATCTAAATTTACTAAACTCACCAATACCAATACGTATACGTAATACATAAATGTTTTTTTTTTCTCTATAAAAGATTATTGTTTTTTATGTAGACCATTGCATTGTATGTGTACATATACATAGGTACATACTGCAAAATATGTAATAATATGTGCTTCGAAAATATTTTTGGTTTGAAAGCGATGAATTTGAAAGATATGAATGTGTAAACAAATTAATGTGCCGCACTTGAGAACACAGTGTAAAACTTAATATGCATTTACTTAAAATTTAGTTAGGAAGTAAGTTTTTTTTCATCAAATCAATTGATTTTTAGTATACATTTTTATTTATAAAACCAATGTGTTTATTTATAATATTTATATAGATATGTGTTTTTCCTTTCTTAATTATAATTAAAATAGGGCTTTTCTTTCGAAACTCTTAACATAATAAAATCGCATATTATGGCCCTAACATTGATATCTAAATTGGGAGCTGCCTTTAAATTAAGATCTATTAGGGAATAATGATCTGCACCACTAATGCCTTTTTCTGAAGTATAAAAACTAAAAATATATTTCCAATTATGTAAAAACATTAAACAACAAAAAGAATATATTAAAAATAAGAAATCCAGTCTTTTTTAAAAATAGTAAATAACAACAATATTTTTCTTTTCAATAACAATAATTATGAATTAACCATATATGTTATGTACATACATACATATATGTATATCTACATCGTTTAGAAAAAGCAAGATCATTTTTTTTTAATTCAAAAACATTAGTATTTAGAAGTAAGCAATTTAATATATTCTCAATTACATACTTTTAAAACCAAATTTTCATATGTAGGTACAAACATGTACAAAAATGGTATTCATATTTTTATTTGTGCTGTACTATTAAAAATCTGCTAACACAGTCACACCAAATTCCCAAATTCCCAACTATTATTATTTAGTTGATTTATCGATTTATTATTTTTTAATATGTAGGCAACAGTTATACTTATATGAATGGACGGTAAACATAAACGAACAAAAAAAAATTTTATGTATGCATATGAATAGACGGTTAACATAAACGAACAAAAAAAAATTCAGAATGTTCTATAGCTAATAATTTCTATTTTTGAAATAGATTGTATGCATAAATTTAATATTAAAAAAAAAAAAATAAGTTCTTAGCGTACCTAAATAACAGAAAAAAATTCGAAAAATGTAATACTGGAAGAAAAATAAAAACGAATAGAAAAAAAAGAGAACAAAAAATGTTACTTTGATTGTTTTTAAATATTTTTAAAGTCTATTTCTTATGTATATATTGTGCACATCTGATATTTACCCACGTAACAGATAGAAAAAAAGAACTATTAAAATGTTATGATTTTAAAAGAAAGAAACATACGTTTGATATTTCCGTACATAACAGATAAAAAACAAATATTAAAATGTTATGTTATGAAAAGAAAGAAAAAACAAGGCAGTGTATGAATCAAAGTTTTTAAAGGGTCGCATTTTAAGTGGAAATAAAGAACATTATAAAATTGCAATATTTTTATTTAAATTTTGAATTTAGTTATGCAACGTTTTCTTAATTTTTTAAAAATTTTGCCGCATTATGATAAAATGCAACACTGAGAAGTTCAGCTCATAATATAGATACATATGTATATGAATGAATATATGGCTATTTATGTATGTAGTTATAGATTTATTATTTTTTAATATGTAGGCAACAGTTATAAATATTTATATGAATGCACGGTAAGCATAAGCGAACAAAAAAAAATTTTATGTATGCATATGAATGGACGGTAAATATAAACGAACAAAAAACGAGAAAGAATACAGTTGACTTTGTCAACTCTTAGATACCCGTACGAACAACCGTTAGTATGTTCACAGCCTGTCACTCTGCTTACAATATTATTTTTTTAATATTTTAGTATTTTAAAATAATTTGGGTGAATTTTATAATTTCTAGAACTATGGGTTGTACGTATATTCAAACTATATGTTTATACATTCTTCAAAAGCAGATGCTAACCACATATCGATTATCAATCCGAAACTTTTTCAAATATTGTATAGTACTATTTAATACTAAGCGGTAAATGTATATTAAATTACAAAATAGTAAATATAATTTTAAATATTATATTATATTAATGCGCACATAGTATATTTATATTGTTATAAGTATATCGCCATACATTGCAATATTTCTTTAAAAATATTTCCATTCATAGAATAATTTCTTATAAGTACAATAAAATACATATATGTATGTAAATACGGCGCTATATAATATACATCTATACTCTTATCATTCATTCATCAGTGACATATACAATATGTAAATAAACATGATTTTATATAAGTATGTGTGTATATTAATATCATATAAATAAAAATTCTTCAAGCAACCGTTGTGTTGTTTATTTATTTACATTTTTTTGTACTACGCATTGTATCCTCAACAATTTCAAATTATCGAATAAAACAAAATGCAAAAAATTCTTTAAAGAAATTTGTTAGAAAATTTGAAAAAATCAAGTAATACTTTCGTCAATTATAAAGTAACCCTATATTATTAAAAAAAGTTGTTAACAGAAATAATAGTATAATGTTGAAGCTTTAATTTTTATGTATTACTTCAAAAAAACTTTTAACAGGTGTTCAAGTTACAGGTGTTTAAAAATAGAAAATTTTCAGTTTTTGACTCCTTACAGCTCCTAAACGGGGGGTGATACAAAAAAGTTTTTGAAATGACTCATACTTATTTTCAAAGATCTAAATTCTAGTTCTAAATAGATAAAAAAAAAAAATTAAAATGTTATGTTATGAAAAAAAAGAAAAAACAAGGCAGTGTATGAATCAAAGTTTTTAAAGGGTCGCATTTTTAAGTGGAAATAAAGAACATTATAAAATTGCAATAACAATTTTATTTAAATTTTTAATTTTGCTATGCAATGTTTCCTTAATTTTTTAAAAATCTTGCCACAATATATAATACAATATAACAATCAGAAGTTCAGATCATTATATAGTACCCATACTACTATAAAATGTATATGAATGAATATATCAGTATATATGTGTGTAGTTATAGATTCATTATTTTTTAATACCAACAATTATATTTATATGAATGGACGGTAAACATAAACGAAAAAAAAAAAATTCAGAATGTTCTATAGTTAATTTCTATTTTTTAAATAGACTGTATGCATAAATTTAATATTAAAAAAAAAAAAATAAGTTCTTAGCGTACCTAAATAACAGAAAAAAATAGTAAAATGTAATACTGGAAGAAAAATAAAAACAAAAAAAGAGAACAAAAAATGTTACTTTGATTGTTTTTAAATATTTTTAAAGTCTATTTCTTATGTATATGTGCACATCTGATATTTACACACATAACAGATAGAAAAAAAGAAATATTAAAATGTCATGCTATAAAAGAAAGGGAAAACAAGGCAGTATTTAAATCAAAGTTTTCAAAGGGTCGTATTTTTAAGTGGAAATAAAGAACATTATAAAATTGCAATATATTTATTTAAATTTTGAATTTAGCTATGCAACGTTTTCTTAATTTTTTAAAAATTTTGCCACAATAAATTAATAATAAAAAAATTCAATATATTCTATATTATAACAGGTAATAATATAATTATAGACTGTGATAATTGTAGACTGTAATATAATTATAGACTGTAAAAATTCAAAATTAAACAAGGAAAAAAATATATCAATTCAATACTTATATTTGTCGTTACTAAAAAGAATAAAATAAAATAAATAAAAAAAATTTTTTAAAATTTTTTTCTTTTTTGAACTAAAAAGTAGAAAATAAATTTTTAATAGCTAATTTTTCTGTAATTTTCTAAACTATATTGTTACAATCGAGATTTCTTTGAAAAAGTTTATTTCAATATGTCAAATATATATATAAATATAAGTATATATAAGTTTTAAAGTCTGTGAAATTAAAATAAAAGCAGGAGGCAGCAAACGCATAACTATAAACTTATATTTTTAAATTTTGCCTCCAGCTTTTATATTAATTTCACAGATTTTAAAACTTATACCATTAGTTACCTATTCACTTTGATTTAAGAAATGGAAATTGGAAAGTTGGTCTTTCAGAAATATATGTATCTGAACGATTTCCTACAAACACAAGAATTTAACAAAGAGGAATGTGCTTTTATTAATATTGGGCAGTATAATGTTTATGTAAGAAACATTGAAAAACCTCTTGAAAAAATCAAAATAATCAAATCTATAGACTACACATATTATTCCTATGACGATTCAGAATTATATTTGGATGATTGGAAGTTTAATTTTTTGCCAACGCTTATATTAAAATATAACTCCAAATCCCGGATTTACTCGAAATCAAGTTTTCAAAGAATTTTTTAATGAAATTTTGACATATATCTCTAATCCTAAGAATTATGATGATGTGACATTTAAAAAAGTATCAGAATCTAACCGAGAGGATTTAATTCGAATATCGCAAACTTTTGATGAAGATATAAACTTTTGATAACTTTTGATTTCTATATAAAAGTTAATCAGAATTATAATGTAAAAACATTATTAACTGAATTATTTCAACAGAAAAAAAATATAAAAAATTTCGAAACAAAATTACCTGAACTATTCAAATTGGCTGTTGCTAATAATAAAGAAGAATTGAATAGAATGGCGATGATTTAGTTCAAAAGTGGCATAGTTCAATCATCTGTTTTTGGAAGTAGCAAAGTGCATGCATTGAGAGCTATAAACGTAGAAAATTGTAGAATACCTACAAATATTTAATTTGAAAATGTCCATTACATACCAATAGAAAAAAAATGTTTTGAAACCATAGCGATTAAAAATTTGCAATCAATACGGTCATGGAATAAATATTGTTTCCAATTACTATCCAACAAAAATTGTATTACATTTTAAAAAGCATTGATAAAAACAATATAAATAAAACTACTCAAATTTGATATCCTATCAAAGATGGAAAGAGCTTACGTGAGATATTATTCCTCTCAAGTAAGAGGAGGAATCAACGATATTGGGCCTTTATTACAATTTTATCCAGCTATACAAAAAGGTCGTGGTTTTGGAAATATATTCGGAAGTTTAATTCGTCATTTAAAGCCAGTTTTTACATCAGGTTGGGACTTAATTAAAAAAGAAGCTATAAAAACAAGTAAAAATATTTTTAATAATTTAGCATCTGGTTCAAACATAAAAGAAACTGTAATTGATCAAAGCAAAGGCGGCGTAAAAAATTTACGAACATCAGTAGTTAATCAACTGCATTCGATGTATGGTGGAAAACGAAAGGCTATAAAAAGACGAGCCGTTTCTAAAAAGACACATTTGAAGTCGAAAAAGCGACGAAAAAAGCAAAGTAAAACCTCCGATATATTTAATTAAAAAAATGTATGAAATCTGAACTTGATCTTTTTGCATTATTACCCGTACAAACATGTATTTTACTATTGTACTGTTTTAGTATAGTACTATTGAATTTGTTTCGCTTGGAAATGGAGATACATATCGAGATTTATCCTGAACCTACATCAAATTTAAAGTTCAAATATTAAAAAAAGATGGCTGTTTGGAGTGCAACCGATAAAGTAGGGGCCGGAACTGAAGCAAGGGCAGCTCCGCAGCCCAGTGTTGTAAATAATTTATTGCACTGTTTAATTAAACAATGTAATGTAACTCTAAACGGAAAAAACATCACTCCTTCAGATTCCTTATACCATTATAAAGCATACCTAACTACTTTACTAAATTATGGTACAGATTCCAGTCAAACACATTTGGAAGCATCTGGTTGGGAATTGGATAAACCGAATGTAAATGATTTCAATAATTCTAAATCAAGACAAAAATCATGCAACAATTCTGCAATAGTAGAATTAATGGGAAAATTACATGTAGATTTCTTCAATAATTCCAAATTACTTTTAAATGATGTTGACATTCGAATTTCTTTAGCATTAGAGAAACAAGATTTTTTTATTTTCTTTAACGATGCCGATGAAAGCTATTTAAAAATTCTCGAAGCTACGTTATACATGAAACATTTAACAATTAATAATAGCATATTGATAGCACATAATACTGTACTGAAAAAGGCTAACGCGAAATATTTTTACACCAGAAGTGAAATCAAAACATTTACAATTCCAGCTAACACTTCTAACATAACATTAGATAATATATTTACAGGGCAAATTCCAAAAGCTCTTGTATTTTGCATGGTAAACAATGAAAATTTCAATGGTAAAAGAGCATAAAATCCATACCATTTCGATCATCAAAATCTGACTCAATTTCAATTATATGTAAATGGAGTGCCTACACCAAACTCTGCAATTGAAACAAGTTTTACATCGAATAATTTTTGCAATTCTCGTGCATATTTAATATTATTTAGCGGAACAGGCATATATCATTCTGATAGAGGACATCAAATTTCAAATTCAAAAGGTTACACAATACTAGCTTTTGTTTTATCACGAGATGGCTCGGGAACTGATACATGTCAGAGTTTTTTAAACCAGGGAGTAGTAAAGATTGAAGCAAGACTCACTGCTCCATTAACATCAATATTAACATGTATTGTGTTTGCAGAATTTGATGCTAATATTGAAATTGATAAAAATCGTAACGTCCACGTAAACATATAAAAGGAAATTTAGTGGACCATCTCTATTCATTTGAAAATGTCATGTGCTCTAGATTTATGGTTCTGTGCGGACGATAACAATACAATATTTGTAAAAAATCTTACTGTGGCTGGAATAAAAGAACAATGTAAAACTATTGTAAAGGAATTAAAATATAAATTTCCAACCAGAGATTTAAAAAAAAACAGACATCAAGAATTACACTTTTGGGCATATGGACAACGAGAAAACAACTAATAATTTATTAAATTTACTTGAAAAATTCGATATAGTATTAACAAATGGAAAACTTAAAGTTGAATTTTTAACAGCATATATAAGTGGAAATACTCGACTAATTGATATTTCTCATTTACAAAATAATGAATACACTTCAGATAAAGAAAGTGCTGAAATATAATAGTGCGACAAGTAAACTATTTAGAGGTTTTTTTGCTCTTGATCAAATACCGAAAAATATTTTAAAACCTGGTATTTTAGTAATAAATACTGACACTGACACTTGAATTAAATGTACGTCACACTTCTGATGAAAAAGGAACACATTGGCTAGCAATTTTTGTACCAGTTCAAGACTGTGTAGAATATTTTGATTTATGGAAATCCACCATTCCACAATGAGATTGTGAAATTCTTACAAACACAATCAAAATGTTTTATTTTTAACAATAAGTGTTTACAAAGTGACCTTGCATCAGTCTGTGGACAATATTGTTGCTTATATTTATGGATGCGATGTAACTGTAAGAGTATGAAGAGTTTTATTAATTTATTCATATCATCCCCACTCAAAAATGATAAAAAGATGAAAAAAATGTTTAGAAGAATTTTTAAAAACTGGAAAAAACTATAAATATAAAAATTATAAATTTAAATCATTAATTTACAATGGAGCAAGAGCCGGCGGTATCTGAAGTTTCAGAAATTCAAAAAACTGAATTTCCAAACCTGTTATTATCCTATATTAATTATTTGGATAAAAAACCAACATCTAAAATACTTCAATCTTAGCAAGTTTTCCGTATTATGATGGTGAGGGCAAATGCTGATGAAATTCCTTAGTTTTTGTAGACGTTCCTGCAGCATTTTCATATTTTATAAAGTGTTAATTTGATGCATCTTTAAATAAGTATATAGATAGGGTTGCCAAATTTCTATTGCATCAATATTATAATTTCTATTGCATATTATATCATTTTTAGTTCGGCCAAAAAGCGTATCAGAGCGTATCTTCTAAAACATTTAAAAAACTACCTTTTCTTTAATAAAACGTGTATCTAACATATAAAGAAAAATAATTTTTTTTTAAATTAGTTCATAACAATGTTATTTATTCAGTTCGATTATCCTTCGGCCTGTATAGTCGTGTATATAGCTGATCTACTAATAATAATAATTATTATAAAAGGGAAAACACTAACAGTAACTGTGTAATTCTCAAACTTACCACAATACCTAAAAGGAACAGTAACTGTATTTCAGATATTCATTGAAGATATTCATCATCATAAAAAACAAATAATGGATCCAAATTATTCAAATAAGTTCAAGCCTTTAAGTCAAATAGAGGATACCGATAGTGTTGATGGTGAAATTCATGAACCACAAGAGACGAAACCTAAGGAAATTAAACCTCCACCGATTAATATCATTGGCAAATCCAATAAGGAAATCAGTAATCACATGGAAACACTAAAATTTAAAAATTATTTAATAAAAAACACTAGTGTCTACACTAAAATTATAACAAATTCCATTGAAGATTTCAAACTTTATTTGGAGCACTGGCTGATTTCAATAAAAAACAAACGGATCAAAATAGAGTGTGGAAATTTTTTACACATGCAAATCGTGCAGATAAACCCATAAAATTTGTTCTAAGATTAAATACAACCAAATTATACAGTCAATTAGAGAAAAAAAATATACAAAAAACCAGAATGTCAGAAAACCACGTTTTCACAACATTAACACTAACGATGTATCAGCCTTTCCTTTTCTTCCAAATACAACTAAGAATTCTACAACACAAAAGAGAACACCTAATTACAGTTTATTCACAAACATGGGAACTTCAAATGATCTCTCATGCGCAAGTATTTTACAATCAACTAAAACAAATAACAATAGTTTAAGTAATAATTTTAACACTAACAATAATGTAAATGTAAATAGTGATTTGTTCTCGTATAATGAGTTACTCTCAATCTCACAAGAGCTTTTAAACAAACTTTCAAGCTGCAAAACTAAACTAGAACAAATCAATATATTATTTGAAATCACTTTAAAATATGTATGTAATAATGTCAGTAATTAATTACAAGAATATTAAAGTTTTATATTGGAATGCCAGAAGCATCTCCAATAAAAAAATTGAATTTCTAAGTTTACTGAGGAAAGATAAAATAGATATAGCAGTTCTCACTGAAACTTGGTTAAAAAATAGTTCTTTTTCCGATGCTTTATTTGATGTACATGTATGTAACAGGGCATATGCAAGGGGAGGAGGTGTAGCGATTTTAGTTAGGAAAAATATCAAACACACACTATTGTCAAAGATTGAAACGAAAATTTTCGAAACTATAGCTGTAAAGATTGAAACTAACTTAGGTGAAATTTCAATAATAGGAGCTCATTTCCGCGGTGGAAATAGCAACAAACAATTATTAAATGATTTTAATAATGACTTAAATTTATTTAATAATTTACAAAATAACTATTGCATTATAGGTGACTTTAACTGTAGACATTTAGCTTGGAACTGTCTTAAAAATAATATTTGGGGTAAAACTTTGCATAAAAAACTTCACCACAGTAATTTTCAGCTATTATATCCACCATCTCCAACTTATGTTCCAATAAACCAAAGACACAAACCATCAACATTAGATTTAATTCTCACCAATATTAGTAATTATTTAGATAGTCCAATTACCATAAATGAATTAAACTCAGACCACCTTCCTTTTAACATTAACCAATCTTTTTATTCTTTATTCTTCCTTAATTCTTTATTAAAACTTCCTAAAACATTTATATTTAAAAAAACAAACTGGAAGACATTTAACAAAATTCTTAAAAGGAAATTAACCACGTTAGTGTTTCCTGAATCAGTATATCACACTGAAATCGATACTATTATTGAAAATTTTCATAGAAAGTTACAAGAAACCATAGATCACGTTGTTCCAAAAAAAGTAATGCAACAAAAAGACTGGTTACCAAAAATTTCAGAGGCCTTAAAGAACTTAATTACTCTACGAAACAATGAAAGGCGTAAATGGCAACGAATTAGAAATCCAATTCATAAAATACTAGTCAAAAAATTTAACCGTATCATTAAAAGTAAAATTATGAAACTTAAAAATAACTCATGGAATAACTTCATTTTATCTTTAAATAAAGGCTCAAAACCCTTTTGGAACTTATCCAAAGTTCTGAATAAAAAAAGAACTAAAATTTCAGCCTTATTTGTTAACAACGAAACTTTAACCACTGATAAAGAAAAAGCTATAAAACTAGCAGAGTTTTTTGCTAATCAAAACTCCCTGACTTGTAACTATAGCGACATTAATACTACTATTATGGTAGAAAATTCTATCATCTCACTAAATGCAGACATTAGCTACAACAATTGTCCAAGATTTTCTGTAAATGACGTTTTACAAATAACCCAATCATTAAAAACGAGAAAAGCTGCCGGACAAGATAAGATACCCAACATTGTGCTTAAAAATCTTTTAAGATCAAATTGCAAGATTCTCAATAAGATTTTCAACGAATGTCTGAGACTAGGCTATTTTCCCAGAAGTTGGAAAATAGCTATAGTGGCTTGCATTCCCAAAATGGGTAAAGATGCTTCAAAAATTGAAAGTTACCGTCCAATCAGTCTACTAAATACAACCGGTAAGATATTTGAAAAACTTCTAAAAAATAAAATCGAAAATTTTTTGGAAGATTCAAATATCCTCTTAAATGAACAATTCGGTTTCAGAAGGAAGCATAATACTTCGCAACAAATTTGCAGAATAAAGAAAATAATCAAAAAAGAACTTAATAATAAAAATTCAGTGGGAATGATAACGTTAGATATTGAAAAAGCCTTTGACTCTGTTTGGCACAAGGCGTTAATCCATAAAATGATAAGCTATAGATTCCCTAAATACCTAACTAAAATTATTCAGTTTCTTAAATGATAGAACTTTTGCGGTTAAAATCGGTTCAATCCAATCGGACAACAAAAGAATTAGCGCAGGAGTACCCCAAGGCCCCGCGCTATCACCAGTTCTCTATAACATTTACATTTCAGACATCCCAAAACCCCCGAATTGTGAAATTGCTTTGTATGCAGACGACACCGCGGTATTAGCATCCTCACCAAACCCTCCCGATATTATTAGGTATTTAGAGAATGGTTTCTCCAGAATCAGAGACTATTACTATAAGTGGAAAATTAAAATTAACGGTGAGAAAACAAAAACGATCTTCTTTACCAGAAAAAGAAAACCAAGTCACTTGCCAAACAGAAATTTAATACTAGATAATAATGAAACCAACTAGGAGAATGAATCCATCAAATATCTAGGCATTAATTTAGATAGAAAATTACTCTTCAAATGTCATATCCTTAAGGTCATAAATAAGATGGACCTCTGTATCAAAGCGCTTTATCCAATTTTAAACAGAAAATCGTATTTGAGCATAGACAATAAATTATTAATACATAAAGTGATATTTAGCAGCATTCTCTTCTACGCTTTCGCCGTATGGATGGATTCTGTAAAATCGCATTTACTTCTTTTACAAAGAAAGCAGAACTCCGTGCTAAAATTAATTCCAAAGAAAAACAGATGCTTTTCAACCGCAAGGTTACATGAAATCGCCCAAGTGCCTACAATTCAAGACAAAATTGATAGACTTTTTCCAATTTTTCAAGAGAACTGCTTTAACAATTCAAATCCTTTAATAAATAATATTTTCAGTATAAACTAAGTTAACTATATGTAAATTCTAAATTTAATAATTAGTCTATAGGTTAGTTTTAAGTATCTAGTTATAAGTCGTTAAAAAATGTGTCAGTAGGTTTTTTAGCCATTTTTCCTACACCAACTAAATTTTTTAATAATAAATATTAATTCTTTTCTCTTAATTTTAAGTCAAAGTTGAAAATACTCCTATTATAGTATGATCTTCTAAATTTGTAAATATTGGCTTTTTTGTACACAAAAATTTTTTTTAAGGCTTAATAAATAAATAAATAAATGTTATTTATTTAGAACAAAAAAATAAAAACAAAAAAAAATACATAATAATATGTATACTAATTCAAATTTCATATAAAAATTAAAGTAAGTTTATAATTACACATAATTAATAATTACATATAAATTACATATAATTACATTTTTAAAAATTAAAATTGTTAAATTGTTATCTTAAAATAAATTTGTACTTTTTAGAAGATTTTGCTGCTTCAATAATTTTTTATTAGTTTCTGTCTTTTTTCTAATACTGTTATAAAAATCTTCACAGCTCATTTGGAAATTAAAATGAATAAATAATTCGGATTTTACCATTTCTGTTTGTAATCTGTTACGTTCGTTGGTCCAAATATTGCCCATGACACTAAATATTGGTTGAATGTAACAATTATTTGTAGGTACAGCGAAAATGTATTTACAGAGATTAAGTAATAATGGAGAACTTTTGTTAATTTTAAAAAAATGTATCCATTTTTCTAATCATTTAGTCCCAATCAATGAAGGTCTAGCTTCGTTTAATATTCTAATTTCGGAAAATAATTTATCTCCATCTAATTCTACTCCAAAAAAAGTAGCTAACTTTAACTTTATAACCGAAAAAACAAGTATCTCTTCGACAAATTAATTCATTTCTTAAATCATTGAAAACCGAAAAAACTTTTGGTGGCTGTAAATAATTACTTTCAACTATTTTTATAACATTTTGGAAATAATGCATAATGTTTTGTACACAACATATACATAGTTTTCTACATAAATATATAATTCAGCTAAAGAAATTTGGTTATTAACACCATGCTCATTTTGTTTTAAAAATGTCCAAATTCCTTTGTTAACTTTTTCTTTACCTTTACTTATAAAATAGCATTTCAAAGGTTCCCAGTTCATCAATAATTTATCAACGGCGTAATATAACGATAAGAATCTAGTCGAAACATGTCTCAGTATTGTAAAATATTTGCATTCTATAAATTTACAAAATTCCTTCAGACTCTCAACTTCTTTAGCTGAAGATGAAAATGTTGCATACACCTTAAGCACTAAATTTAAAAAATTCAACGTCATAACTTAGTAATTGCAAGCCATATTTTACAGTATTATGGAGTATATGAGCATTACAATGTCCAACTATTAAATTAGGCAAATTTAGCTTGCTTTTTAAATGAATGCAAACTGAATTATTTTTTCAAAATTAACTGAAGCGTTGTCAGATCCATACGACACCAATTTATTCTGGTCCAGACCAGTTTTATTGATGCATTCTAAAATACGATTTGCAATAGCATTTGAACTTTCATTGGCGTCTTCATAAAAATCTAAAATTGCATATATAGAGCTTCTTTCCTCATCAAAAAGTTAATTGCAATTGGAAACATTTTTTTGTGCAAATCGCGTATGGGTAATTTTTAACTAAATTTAAAATAAGTTGCAGTGAATAAGATGCGATTACTAATTCTACTAAAGATTCAGCTTTTGTTCGACCACATTTAATTTTTCCGGCAGTTTTGGAATCTGCAAAGACCTTTTTATAAATTTTATTACCACAATCTTGCGATAAGTAACTATGATGATGTTTCACAGCATGATACGTTAATATCAATTCCGAAATTATTTCCTCATCATTAGTATAATTCGTATTAAACATAAAATTACTCAAAACCGTAGATGAATTATAACTCTGCATTTGTTTAATATGCCGTTCTGACTGCATATGTTTTTTTAAAGCACTAGCACCTCGGTATTTAGGTGTTCAAAATTGAGGTATCATTTTAATTTTAATAAAAAAAGACTTTTTTTTTTGAAATATTAAATATATTTTTATTTTAATTTATTACAAATAGGTTCCCGTTAATAATGAAAAATTATGTCGGCCAAGTGGCCCCCTCTACTACTTCGGCAGGCTTCCAATCTTTTACCAAAATTCTGAATCACGTTGTTCAATAAACTGTTCTCAATGGTTGAAATCTGCTCGATAATGTTGTTTTTAAGCTCCTGAATTGTTGTGGGATTATTGCTGTACACTTTCGATTTCACAAAACCCCACAAAAAAAAATCCAACGATGTCAAATCGCACGATCTTGGTGGCCACATCACTCGTCCTCTACGAGAAATAATGCGATCTTCGAACTTTTCCTTCAAAAGATCCATTGTTTCTCTTGCTGTGTGGCAAGTGGCACCTTCCTGTTGAAACCACATATTCTCTACGTCCAAATCATCAATTTCCCGCCACAAAAAGCTTCGGATCATCTCCCTGTAGCGATTTCCATTGACCGTAATCGCATTTCCATTTGCGTTTTCAAAAAAATATGGTCCGATGATTCCTCCAGACCACAAACCACACCAAACCGTAACTTTTTGTGGATGTACTGGTTGCTCTAAGATAACCCTTGGATTCTCTTCACCCCAGCGGCAATTCTGTTTATTGACGTAGCCATTGAGCTGGAAATGAGCTTCGTGGGTGAAGATTATTTTGTTAAAAAAATTCTCATTTTCTTCTTGTTTTTCGATTGCCCAAGAAACGAAATGCCGACGTAATGCATGGTCAGTTGGTTTTAATTCTTGCGTCAGCTGGATCTTATAACCCTTTAAAAGGGAGATTCACGATGCAAAATGTTGAATAATGTGGATGGTTTGATGTTTAATTGCTGCGAACGGAAGTTTTTGGATCTTCTTCAACACTTCTGCTCACAGCTGCTACATTCTCGGTTGAACGGCCACTACGTTGATAAATGTTGCCTCTGTTATCAAGAACAGATCCAGTTTCTAGAAATTTATCAAACATCAGCTTGATGGCACGATTTGTTGGAGCATTTTCTCTACCAAATTTTGTTCGAAATTTCCTAATTACATCTTGAAAACTTTTACTATTTTCAAAAAATATTGTAATAACAAAAACACGTTGTTCCTTCGTGTAACGTTCCATATTAACTAACCGGAATGTATTTAGAATATACCTAAAGAAACCTCGTATAAAAATTGCAGGTAGAAAAAAAATGGCGGCAAAATCAAAATGATATCTCAATTTTGAACATCCTTTAATAGTAAATTGTACATTACAAATTCGACAACGAATATTATATGCATCATCTTTAATTTGAAGAATCCAGTTTTTAAAGGCTTTGTCTTCAAGCCAAGCATTATTAAATTTGTACTCACCCTTTTCTTTACTATGTACTCGTTTTATTTTTTTTACAGGTTTGTTCTTATCATATTCATCAAATATTTCAACTTCATGATCACTATCATTATTTGAACTTGTATGTAGATTAGTAATATTTTCAGCCATTTTTCAAGCCTTCTTAAAAACAAAAATATAAAATTGAAACAAAACTTACTTAATTTTATTTTTAAACTTAAAAAATATAAATTAACTTACACAGTTGATAAATTTATAGTTTTCAAATTGTCTTTTTATATTATAATTGTTTTGCTGTAACTGTCAAACCTTTGCTTAAAATTGTAAAAGAATTTGGAAAGCAGCATTTGTAGTAAACGAATTTGTAAAGCAACCAACCAAGCAAATTTGAATTTTTTGTAGTTTGGAAAAGCAACCCAGCAAACTAAAAATGTATAATCTTGTTTATTTATGGCAAAAGCGTATAATATTGTATATTTCCAAAAAGTGTGCGTTAGCGTATATCCGAAAATTATAGGGTCAAAAAGCGTAGGATACACTCCAAAACCGTACATTTGGGAACCCTATATCTAGAGTGCATTGGACCGACTTGTGCCGATGACTTCGTTAAAAGGTTGGTTCTTAAATTTTATTCGTTTTTCTTTATTTCTAATTTTACATTTCTTATAGATTAACAGAAGACTGTATAGTTATTTATTTAAAATATTATCAAAATCCAAAACCGATGACCTAAATGACTTTAGATGAAGAACTAAGGCAATTAACGGAAACTACATGTCACATTTGCAGTAAGTTTTTAGATTTTACTAATCGAGTAAGGGACCATTGTCATTTTAGTAGTCAATATATAGATCTCCTCCACATTCTAGTTGCAATATTTTATATAGAAAACCTTCATATTTTCCTGTATTTTTTCATAATTTCTCAGCTTATGATTGCCATCTCTTATTTAAGTCATTAAACGTAGTAACAGGTAACATATCGGTCATTTCTTTGAATAAGGAAAAATATATATCGTTACTCTATTTTTGTTAAAACTCTACTTTTGATATTAGATTTTTAGATAGTTTTCGTTTAATGGCAGCTAGTTTAGATAGTATGCTCAAGATATAGATAGAAATAATAAGAAAAACATTTTGCATTTTTTTGGTAATAATTCTGATTTAATGCTTAGAAAAGGAGTTTTTCCATATGATTATTTAAACAGCTGGGAAAAACTAGAAGAAGAAAATTTACCGCCGTAAACAGAATTTTATAATAAAATTACGAACAGTCCTTGTTCGATGGAAGATAATAATCATGCTATTACTGTATGGAATTCTTTTAATTGCCAAAATTTACTAGATTATCTTAAATTGTATTTAAAAACAGATGTTTTAATTTTAGCCGAAGTTTTCCAAAATTTTAGAAAAATATGTAGAAATATTTATAATTTAGACCCTGTAAACTTTTACACTGCTCCAAGTCTGTCTTGGCAAGCAATGCTTAAATACACAGAAATAGAGCTACAATTATTTGCAGATATAAACATGTACAATTTTATAAAATTAGGAATATGTGGAGGACTCAGTTAATGTTCTTTGCGCCATTCTGTAGCTAATAATAAATATATGAAAGAAAAATTCAATGTAAATAATACATCCAAATACATAATTTATCAAGACGCAAATAATTTGTACGGTTGGGCTATGTCCCAAAGTATACCATATAAAGATTTTGAGTGGGTTAATAACTCAATAAATGTTTTAGAAATAGCTGATAATACAGATGTTGGTTATAAATTGGAAGTAGATTTAGACTACCCAGAGAAGCTTGACGACCTCCACAATGATTTACCTTTTTGCACTGAAAATAGTATTCCTCCGACGGGAAAAGCAAGAAAATTGTTAACCAATTTAAATAACAAGAGACAAAATGTAATCCATTATAAAAATTCCAAGCAATGTCCTGAAAACGGGTTAGTTTTAAAAAAAATACACAGAGTTTGAAATTTAAACAGGGTGATTGGTTGAAGAAATATATTGATTTAAATATTGAATATAGAAAAATTGCTAAAAATACCTTTGAAAAAAACTTTTTTAAATAAATGAATAATTCCGTGTTTGGTAAAACAATGGAAAATGTTGATAATAGAAGAATAATTAAAATAACTAATTCATGGGAAAGTAAAGGAAGACATTTAAGAGCTAGATCTCTAATAGCAAAACCTTATTTTAATAGTGTCTCAGTTTTTGGGTCTAATCTAGTGGCTGTAGAGTTACGAAAAACTATAATACATTATAACAAACCGATTTATATAGGATTCACAATTTTAAACCAATCTAAAATTTTAATGTATAATTTTCACTATGAAACCAAAGTTTCAAAATAATTTAACTCTTAATTATATAGATACTGATAGTTTTATATATACAATAACAATGGAAGATTTTTATAATGACATAAAACCAGATCTGAATCAATACTTTGATATGTCAGATTATGCAAGAGATAACCCATATAATTTTCCTCAACTAAATAATAAAGTGTTAGGTCTATTTAAAGATGAAATGGGTGGAAAAATAATTACCGAGTTTATAGGTTTAAGGTCAGACTTTAGAAAATAAAAGTATTAAAAAAGCAAAAGGGATTAAAAAATATGTTGTTAATGACTTAAATATAGAGGATTACAAAAGTTCTTTATTTCATAATTTTATTATTTATAGAAATATGAAGGTTTTTAGATCGAAATTACATACTATTTATACGCAGAATCTTAACAAAATAGGTTTAAGTAGTTCAAATGAAAAAAGGTATATATTAAATGATAATGTAAATACTTATGCTTGGGGACACCATGCTTTATTGAAAATGTAATGTAGATAATATTTTTTTTTTTTTTATATGTATTTAATATTAAACTTTAAGATTGTTAAGTTATTTATATATGTATTTATTTCTAACTACCTATGTTTGTAATAAATTTCAAAGAAAATTATCTCTTTATAATAAAGTTTTAATAAACACAAAAAAAAATATACACTTTTTTGTTTTTATTTAATTTTTTTATACTTGAACTTAAAATAAAAATGCTTTCAAGTTCAAGTTAATCTTAAAACAACAATCTACTATTATAAATATAAACAACCTTATTTTTTGTTTTTGCAGAAAAATATTAAATTAAGTTTAAACCAAGCTTTTAAAACTTTTAATATTTAATTTCTTTTAAAAAATTTTTAAGTATAAACTCGTATTTTCACAGAAACAAAAAACTTAGTTTATACTAATTCAAGCTTGTTATTATAAGTTTAAAAACTTTTTTAGTCAAGTTCACAATCAAATAAAAAGTCTCCGTGGCTTTCAACTTTAAAATGGCAGTTGAACTTAATTTTCAAACAAAACGGATGAGCTTTATAAACTTTGAATTCAAACCCAACTTTAAAAATTTTTTTTTAAATTTTTCAAAAAAATAAATTAAGTTTAAACTTTAATAATTTTGGATTTAAACTAAGCTTTTAAAACTTTTAATATTTAATTTCTTTTAAAAAATTTTTAAGTATAAACTCATATTTTCACAGAAACAGAAAACTAGTTCAAAATTATTATTATTTGTTTCAAAACTTTTTTAGTCAAGTTCACAATCAAATAAAAAGTCTCCATGACTTTCAACTTTAAAATTACAGTTGAACTTAATTTTCAAATATAACGAACGTGCTTTACAAGCTTTAGAGCTTTTTATCCAGAACCGCCATATCTATACTACTAATATGCCACAAAATATATTCTTTAGATTCTGCAAATTTTTATACTACTCCAGGCTTGTCGTGGGCGGCTATGGTAAAATACACTGATATCAAATTACAACTATGTATTAACCAATATTGATATGTATAATTTCTTTAAAAAAAGCGATACGTGGTGGAATTAGTCAGTGCTCACTTAGACTTTCAGTAGCAAATAATAAATTCATATGAGAATCTTATAAAAAAAAGAACCTTCCAAATACATAGTATATGAAGACGCTAATAATTTATATGGATGGGCAATGATCCAATATTTACTACATAAAAATTTTCAGTGGGTTGAAGTTACTGAAAATATTGATGTGCTTTCAGTTGCCTATGATTGGGAAACTGGTTGCGTTTTAGAAGTGGATTTAGATTATCCACAACATTTACATGATTTGCACAATGATTTTCCTTTTTGTGCTGAAAACAAAGTTCCACCAAAAAGTAAAACTCCTAAACTCTTAGTTGACTTAACAAACAAACACAAATACATAATCCATTATCGAAGCTTAAAACGGTTAGATTCTTAAGAAAATTTATAGAGTCCTAAAATTCACACAAAGCAATTGATTAAAAAAATATATTGATTTAAATAACTCACATAGGTCCGTTGCTAAAAATGCTTTCGAAAAAGATTATTTTAAATTAATGAATGCCGTTTTCGGTAAAACAATGGAAAATGTAGATAAAAGAAAAAATGTTAAAATAGCTTCCTCTTGGGAAAGTCAAGGAAGACATTTAGACGTCCGAGCATTAATAGCAAAACCAACTTTTCAAAGTCACTCTAGATTCACTGAAAACTTGATAGTCGTTCAGCTTAATCATACAAATATATTGTACGACAAACCTATATATTTAGGGTTTACAGTACTTAAACAATCTGAAATCCTGATGTATGATTTTCATTATGATTACATTAAACCTAAATATGGTAGTAAGTTTTTTTAAATTATACAGACACTGATAGTTTTATTTACATTATACAGACAGATGATATTTACGCTGACATATATAGTGAAATACCACAACGTTTTAATACATCGATTATCCATCTGACAACTTATTTAAGGAAAATTATTGAACAAAAAAGTTCTTGGTCTTTTTAAAGATAAGTTTAATGGAAAATTTTTTTCTGAATTCATAGGATTAAAATCTAAAATGTATTTTCTTCAAACACATGAAAATAAAACTATTAAAAAAGCAAAAGGAATAAAAAATATATTGTTAATAGTTTAACGATAAATAATTATAAATTGTTTGTAAAAAAATGAAACTTGTTTAAGAGAAATGAAAATATTTAGATCACATTTACATACAATTTATACACAGAATTTAAATAAAGTAGCTTTAAGTTCATTAGATAATAAACGATATGTAAGAGAAGATAAAATAAACACATATGCTTGGCAGCATTATGCCATTGAGCAATAATAATAATTGTAATAAAAAAAAAAAAAAAATAAAGTTTTGGTTAGCTTAGTTTTAATAAAAAAAAATACAATTTAAAGATGAATAAAAAAATGTTTTATTTAAACCAACAGGAACAAACTGGTTTTTTAGCACATTTCCAAAAAAATTTTGAAATGTGCTTATTAGTTTCACTCTGTCCGTCCGTCCGTTTCCAAATTTTGCATGATTTTTCTACTTTCATAACTCCGGCACGCTTTTAGATAGAGCATTGAAATTTTGAGGCAAGAAAGAACTTTTAGAATTAGTATAAGTTTGCTCAGAAAATTTTTTTGGACCACCCCCTGTTTAAGAGCTATTAGGGACATAAAAATTAAAGCTCGAGGAATATATTTTTACGTGTATTAAGGATTTCGCCTAGTTGTATAGTGTGACGGAGTTACAGCGCCTTACGGAGTTACAGTGTTAATGGTTTTCCCTAATTATGTGGAGTCCCTTAAAATTGATGAAAGTGTCTTTATTTTTAATATTTTTCTTATTATATGAAATTCGAAGAACATTTTCAAATTTTGGTACAAGTCACATTTCTAAACAGTTTGTATTATTTTTTGTAAATGTGCGCCTTTAAAAACTGTATTCTGCCTTGTTTGTAAATGTTTTTATAAATATTCATTTGACAAATTTATATCAATAAATTATATTTGTTTGTTGTTATAATAAATTATATGTATTCATTTACTAAACGATTGGCGCTGCTAATTCTAATTATGATAATGTTTTGTTTGCAGTTGATAAACAAATATCTTCAATTAAAATTGTCTTCCGTCTTACAATCCTTCTATTTTTGCCATAATTGTGATGACCTTCATGGAAAACATGTTCTTATTATCTACCATGGTAAACAAATGCTATCGTATTTTAGTGCGATCTATTGAATGTGATTGATTGTATTAAAAATTTGATACCATATTTAAAAGCAAAATTCTTAATTTAAAAGAAAATTTATAAAATTTATAAATATATAATTTTTAAATTTATAAATTTAAAAATTAACCTGATATATAAAATTTATATATCAGGTTAATTTTTTCCAAAAAATATTTAAAAAATATAAAATGAAAAAAACCAAGGGTTTTTAAAAAAGAACATACCTTTAAATCAGGTATATATATATATTTGTAGCTGCATACATACTATGTATGTATGGAAATAAAAAAAATGTGGGCTCTTTCTCAAGCTTTTTTGGTTAGAAAAATTTGAAAAAATAAAGTCACACTTTCGTCAATATTAAGGTAACGCTATATTATTAAGAAAAGTTATTAACAGAAATAAAAATATAATATTTAATTTTTATATTTCACTACAAAAGCTTTAATTTTTGTATATCTTAAAAAAAAAATTTGGTATTCAAGTTACAGATCTTTAAAAATGGGGAATTTTGAGTTTTTGTTTTGAGTTCACAGCTCCTAAACAGGAGACGATACAAAAATATTTTCTGAAATGACTACTTATTTTCAAAGATCTTCTCTGAAAATTTCAGTTTTCTAACTTAAACCGTTTGGAAGATAGAGTGAATCAAGGATTTTACAATAGAGTTTCGTATAATGGTAAATTAAGACACAATATAGCAAAACCGTATATTTATTTTATACATATTTATAAAGCTCATAAAATGAGCTGTCGTTTGGCGCTTACAGATTGAAGCTATATATTATCAAAAATTATATATACGAGTATATAAATAACGCAAGTAGAACAAAAAATGTCAATAAAAATTCTCGAATTTTTTTCTAATTTTAAGTACCCTATTTGCTCTCTTTTTTTTCAATGTTTTTTTTTTCTTTCTCGCTGATTTCTTCGAAAAAAATATCCTCGTGAATATTTGATTCTATTTTGTATACGTACCTATCATAGATATAATATTCATTCGATAGGCAACATAACAAAAAATTTTCAGCCAGTTTTTGAGTAACAGCTGTTTTTATATTATTTAGTTTCTCCCGCAAATATTTCCAGTAAAAGAAACTTTCGCGCTTTTTATATTTTTGAATTTTATATTTTTTTTTATAGAAATCAAAATAAAATAAAAAGTGAAGTAGTTAGGCAAAAGTGTCTGTAATAAAAAAAAATAAATAAATAAATAAATGTGTCTAAATAATATAAAAAATAATATAAAATATCTAAAAAATAAATAAATTTGTATAATATAAAAAAATAAAAAATATAGAGATATAGAAGTGATTATAAATAAATAGTAATATAATGGAACAATGTTTAAAATTTATTGTGTTTTTTGTAAAGAGGTGTTCTAATACATATAGAAAATGTAAAAACACCTCTTTTCACATGTTTCCAAAAAACATAATTTTAAAAAATAAGTGAATTTTTAATATTAGAAGCTTAAATAAACAATCTAATTTATTTTCAATCATGTATAATTATTTTTTTTAAATTGTTTCTCTTACCTATTATTTGATTTATAATTCTAATCTACACTTTTATTTTTATATTTTTTATTTACAATATCAATACATTTTTATTCCTGCTTCTGATTCTGCTACTACTTACTTACTTACTAACTAAATAAATGCAAGTACTGTGAAGTGAGATGTATGTACATATTTGACTTTAGAAGAAAGAAACTGTTCTATATGCTTTAACGCATAAATTGTTCAAAATCTAAACAGCTGTCTTTGCATTAGAGTAAAACTGGCTGAAAATATTTGAATAGGAAACACATTAGAGTGAAAGAGAAGCTGCCAATCTATATTTTATTATATCTATGGTTCCTATGCACATTTCCTTTTTATTTTGCTTTTTCTTTCTTGACTTTAACTTTTTTTTAAAGAAGAAATCATTTGAATAAAAGACAATGTCGCCATATCATTTGTATGATTCATGAAATTTGTTTTTTTAAACTAACTGAAGTTTAAATTTTTTTATTTATTTTTATGTGTTTTGTACAACTCGAAACCATTATTAGATTATTTACTATTACAAAATTATTTAGGTAGTACTCGAATTTAGCAAAAATACACGATAGAAATTCATAAATACATGTATACTTCGTTTCCCACAACTTTAGTCTAAAGTCGTAAACAATTAAAATATTATAAAAATTACTTTGTTATCATTAGAAATAAAGAAAAAAAAGAATTCACTTTGAAAAATATCCTATTATTACAAATGGTATAATATCTATTGATAATACTTGTGTTTTTATATTTCAAAATTGGTTAGAAGAATTCTCTATCAATGATTTTTGTTATATAAATTTGTTTTTAATTTTAAATATTTTACTTATTCAAAATATAATGCAAAAAACGTATTTTAAAATGTTTTTTTCAATCTAACATTTTCGAATAGAGTTTTTAATACCTTTTGTATTTAAAAATTGGAGTAAATCACATAAATATGGTAATACTACATAAATAATTTACTTCTAATTTCTCGAGTGTTCTGTTCTGTTGGATGGACTGATCATGTTGTTTTGTTGATGAAGTGTATAACGTTTATCTATGTATGTGTTAGTATTTAATATTTTTTAAATCAATAGAAATGTTTCAATAATTATTTATTTAAAATAAAAATAAAATGATGTGTTAACCCTATAGTTGAGTTGTGGTTTTTTTGTGAAATTACCTTTCAAAATAGTTTGTGGTATTATGGGTTAAAAGAATTTTACTGTAGGTAATTTATAAAGAAAGTTGAAATGTAAATTTGAGCGGCAAGTTATCCAATGTGTATAATTGAATTTTTTTATTAAAATAAGTTAATTTTTTTAATAGAAGTGGAAAATTAAAAGTTGTTTTACAAGTTTAATAAAAAGTTAAAGTTAAGTTCATATACATATGTGAAATATATATTTTACTATAAGTGCACAAATTCTTTTGTTAAGAAATCATTCAAGAATTTGGAAAGTAATTTCTATTAAAAAAGTAAGAAAAAAAAATGTTTTTATTATTGCTTAGAATTTGTTTCCAAATTTGTTTGATTGTTTTAATTATTTTATTCATTAACTCGTTGCAAAACTTATATTTAATAAAAATTTTTTATTTTTCTAACTCTTTATTTATCTACATGCTTTTATTATTTTTTCCATCTATCTTTTGCTTTCATTAACGGTAACGGATAATATACCCACCTCTAATTAGAATGTTTCAAAATATAAAATCAGATTCTCCTAAATCAGGTAGAACTTGCGCCATATGCAAAAATAGTATGGGGAATTTTAATGGAAGGCTTTACAGATTTTCAAAGGATAGTACCTTTTTTGATATATGGACTTCAAAATGTATATAATTTTACAATTTTGTTTTACAAGAGTTTTTTATGAACATTTAATTGAATTCAATACATTTTTTTTATTTTAAAACTGCCATTCGGCTTTTTCCCTTTTCTAAAAATATTACATCAATAAAAATTAAGTTTTAAATTTAATTATGCATTTTTAATTATGTCAAAGTTTTCAGATAAAATTATAATTTTTTCATCCAGTATAAAATTTTATACGGAACACGAGTTTTTAATTTTAGGTACATAATATATACTTTATTTATAATCTGTTTGCAAAATTCCTAAATTTCTAAGCAAAGAAAAATTAATATGCATATACATTTATATCAATATATGTATATATAAGGCTGGCTATACTACTCTATACTCTACATCCATTAATAGTTTTTTACTTGGCTACTTCTTTTTATAAAGTAAAGTAACTGAAAATAAAAAACAAGTAAGTTTGAATTTTATTAAAAATAAAAATTTAAGAACTGGCGAAATATTTTTAGTGTTCTTTGAATTTTGCCACATATTTTAATTAATTAGTAAATAAACCTTTTATTGAACGGTTATTTTCAAACATTTCTACTTTCAGCAATCAGATTTCTAATTTTTAACAAATTTTTAAGAAAACAAGTAAAAGTAACAGTAAGTCGATGCAACCGACTTATTTATACCCTACACCTATAAAATTCAAATTAAATTAAAAATCCATGTTATTTTAGTTAGGTATTTAATATAAGCTAAAAAATAAAACAACCAAACAACCTTTAAACAATCTTTGTACAAAATTTCAGGTTTCTATCTTTATTAAATTCGGAAATATGCTTGTTAGGTCTTGGGAAGTGTGTGAAGGAACGCGGACCACCACCCCAATTCATCTCAAATTTTAGAGACATCATCAGAAAAGGGTAGAACACTTTTATATCAAATTTCAAGTTTTCATATTTATTAATTTCGAAGATATGCTTGTTTGGTCTTGGGAGTTGTATGGCAGATACCCGAACAACCATTCCAATTTATCTGAAATTTTAGGCAAATCAAGGATTCAGGAAACAACACCCTCGTATCAAATTGGCAGTCTCTATCTTTATTAATTTGGAAGATATACTTGTTCGGTTTTTGGGAGTTGTGTGGGAGGTACCCGAACAACCCTTCCAATTCATCTCAAGTTTTAGGCAAATCAGGGATTCAGGAAACAGCACCCTCGTATCAAATTTGAAGTTTCTATCTTTATTAATTTCGAAGATATGCTTGTTAGGTTTTGGGACTTGTGTGGGAGGTACCCGAACAACCACTCCAATTCATATCAAATTTATATCCAGGGAATCCCAGGGATATCAGGGATATCAGGGATTCAGGAAAACACACCCTCGTACAAAATTTTAAGTTTCTATCTTTGTTAATTTCGAAGATATGCGTATTCGGTTTTGGGGGTTGTATGGGAGGTACCCGAACCCATGTTCCGATTTCGCCCATTTGCAATCCCCGCCTTGCTTTAATCATTGTAAACCTACAGTATAAATTTTATCAAGATAGCATCATTATTTTTTGAGTTATCGTGCGTACGGACGGACGGACGGACATCGCTAAATCGACTCAGGAGGTGATCCTGATTCAGAATATATATACGTGTCCATATCTAACTCGCTTCCTTTTGGTGGTTACAAACACCATACCAAAGTTAATATACCCTATACTTTAAGTGTAGGGTATAAAAAAATTCGATTTGAATGAAAAAAGTGCAATATTATTGAATTTTAGAATTTGTGATGCATACATAATATACTTACATATGTAGGTATAAATCATAATATTAATTTTGATGCAAATTCAACAAATAATTTTGTGAATTGCAAGAAAATTATTTTGCACATTTATTATAATTTTTAAAGATCTATACCATTAAATTTTATTTTGAAAAAAATTTCAAAATTACATACCTACATATGTACATACATATGTATGTACAATGAACATATACATGTAACTTGTTTTTTACAGGTTTTCAATTTTTTTACAATTGTTTTTGTAAGGTTTTTTTTTTAAATTCAATTCGATTTTTAAAGTAAAAATACAAATAATTTTTCATATTATATTACCTTAAGCGAAGCTACGAATTTTTATTAGAATAATCACTAAACTAATACTCATTGCAATAATAGCAAATTTCTATATACAATCAATCGGTCCAAAAATTTTTTAGCTTACTTTATTTATACAAAATGTACTTCCATATCTACACAATTTGTCTGGAATGTATGATATGGCATATATTATATGTATGATATGGTTTTAGTGTTTATTTTGTTTTCATTCTTACACAAAACAGAAAAAAACAAAAAATACGTAAATAGATACCAAGGCCTAAATAATTGATGTGAGTCTCGTAGATACCTAACATTACGTAGCTCTATAAATACAACTATATATCATTCATATTCAAACTATGCATAAATGTAGGTGTATACTGTATAGTGATAGCATATATTGTATAGAAAAGAAACATAAACAAAAATACGTAGCTATGGATACTTAACACTACATAGCTCTATAAATATATTGTATATTATTCATATATGTATTTGAATACGATTCATATTCAAACTATATGTATAGCAATAGCATATATTGTATAGAAACATAAAATTCGGAAGAAAAACAGAAGCAAAAGAAAGGCTCATATATTTCGCCAAAAATCTAAACTATTCATTTAATATGAAATGAATAGAAAAAATTGAAATATATCACTTTTTGGAAGTTTTGGGGACTATAGCTGCGTAACGGGTAGGACTATAATAAAAAGTTGTTCTACAAAATTCATGTTCTTGCGATACGTATTCGCAGTTAAAATTTTATTGCTTTATTTTAAACGGTGTACAACATACAGAATTTTTCTATGCTAATACACGCTTATTTTCAAAGATCTAACTGCTCTCAAGTTAGTTTTTAACTTAAAACGTTTAGAAGATAGGAGTCAAGAATTTTCCAATTCAGTCTCGCATAACGGCTAATTAAAATTCGATTCTGATCCGATTCATATACTTTAGTCTATATCTATCGGGGTTATTTCGAGGTTACAACTATTACAAATCGAAGAGCAATTTTAATATAGAACTATGTATACGACATGTAACAAAGTATTTTTATTTTGAATTTTTCAAATTTTGCATACAAACAATCCAATATGAAAATGATATTTAAATGGCGGGATGATTTTACAATACTAAGGAATTTTTGAAAGGCACTGCCATAGTGCAATTCTTTAAAATAATTGACAAAATTTTCTTTAAATGATAATTCAAAAGGGTTGTATAAGAAATTTACATAAAATAACAAATTTAAGGAAATTATTCTACATATTTTTTTTTACTTACTAGAAAATTTTCATTCAAGCAAAGAGTACTATTATTTTATCATTTTTATACAAAAATTTTAATTTTTTTGTATTAAATAGGTATGCCGAATTGAGATACTAGAAATTTTTATTTTACAGTTAGATTCAAAATCAGGGTTTCAATAATTTTTTTAGCAGGGGTTTGAGGGCGGCAGCCCGCATTCAATCAGTATTATTTTGTCACTTTTACACAAAAATTTGGAATTTTATTTTTTTTGTATGAAATAGGCATGCCGATTTGACATAGTAGATATTTTTATTTTAGAGTTAAATTCAAAATCAGGATTTCATACAAGCAAAGAAAAGTATCAAATTGATTCTTGTCGTATGCGTTTACTTTTCAAAAAGAGGATTGCTTAAATTGTTAGAAGGGGGTTTGCCAACTAAAGAAAAGTGCAATTTTCATATAAAAGAGTTTACATTTAATTTTTTTGATTTCATACAAGCAAAAAAAGAGTATGAAATTGATTTTTGCCGTGTGCGTTTTTTTGCCGAATTCGATTCTCTCAATCACTTAAAAAAAGAATTGCTTAAAGCGGAGAAAACTATATCAAGTAAGTTTGAAATTTTATTAAAAATACAATTTAAGAACTGGCGAAATATTTTCTAATATGGTTTGAAGGTTGTCACATATTTTAATTAATACATAAATAGACCTCTTATTGAACGGTTATTTTCGAATAATTTTATTTCCAGCAATCAGATTTCTAATTCTTAACAAATTTTTAAGAAAATAATAGAAAATATTATTGAATTTGTGATGCATAAATAATATACATACATAATAGATATGTATCATAATATTTGATTTGAATGAAAACGTCCAATATTATTGAATTTGTGATGCACAAAAAATTTACATACATATGTATCGTAATACTAATTTTGATGCAAACTTCAACAAATAATTTTGTACATTTATTATAAATTTTAAATCTACCCTAAATTTTATTTTTAAAAAAATTTCAATAATACATACATACATACTTGTTTTTTACTGGTTTAAAATTCAATTCAATTTTTAAAATAAAAATACAAACCATTTTTCATATTGTATTATGCTACATACCTCAATGGAAGCGACGAATTTTTATTAGAATAATTACGAATTCGCATTACAATAATTACAATAATTTTATATACAATCAACTCATTTTTTAGCTTTTATTTTTACAAAACGTACTTTCATACACAATTTGTCTGTAACTCAAAAAACCTCATACAATTTTCATGTACATCATATACCTATTACATACTTACATATTATATTCACATTCATTCTTCGTCTATTGTATAGAAACATAAAAAACGAAATAAAACAAAAAATACGTATAGCCATTGACTATAGATACCCAACACTGTAGCTATATAAATACATTTGCATATCATTCATATTCAAATTTCAAAGCATATGTATAGCAATAGCATATATTGTAAAGAAACATAAAATTTTCATATAAAAGAGTTAACAATTATTTTTTTTGATTCCAATATTTCATACAAACAAAGAAAGCATCAAATTGATTCCTGCGGTATCAATTCGTTCATTGTTCAGATAATAAATATTTCTTATTTTTTCTAATACACTATTTTAGGTAAAACTTCACTAAAAAAAAGAAAACATACTATACCTACTTATGCAAGTAAAAATTGCAATTATCTTACTTATGCAATTATCTAAAATTCTAAATATGGCAAAACAAGAAATATTTTTTTAATGCATGCATTTGTTCAATGATCATTCTGTTTATAAATGGAACTGTTCAGTACAGTACTAATGAGTTATTACAACAGTTCAGAATTCATAAATTGCAATTCATTCAATTGAATGAAAGAAAATTGAACATACATACATACATATAAATGAATAAATGAATAAACGATTTTCAATAATGAATGAAAGAAATTTGAACGAATAATTGAATGAACGAACGATTTTAGATAAACAATCCAATGAATGAATATCGTCAACTATCGAATAAAACGATAGACTTTATTCGATAGTTCACATCATTACTTGCAAAATCCAAATACCAATACCATTCCGGGCTTTGAGAAAGAGTGTTAAGTTTCATTAAAGTTAATTTTCCTAATCTTTACTAATCCTTCCGTCTAAAACACGGAATGCGCAAATTGTGCTATTCAAAAAGTTGAAAACATTCTTATTTTAAGTGATGAAAACGTAAAAAAACAAAAAAATTAGTTCATTTTAGTAATTTTTCAATTAAAATAATTTGACTTATTATAACTTTGATTATAATAAATATATAAATCTATTAATTAAAAAACGTACATTTCCATCATGCCCAATACAAAATCCAATATTTGATCTCGACATTTTATATCCAGTTTCAAGTTCAGAATATGACATTATTTAGTTTTCACATATACCTAGAGATACATGTTAAATATGTAATGTGTTGTGTTGTATATCTTTATTATTTATCTTTTACTAACTGACATCAAAAGAGTAAACGACGTATATTTAAATAAAATTTATTTTAAAGTGAAGAAAACACATTCAAAATACTTCAAATTGAAATTTTGCGAAGATATGTAAAAACTGTATAAAGGTGATGACCCAATGCTCGCGCCGCTTTGACGTTTAAGTAAAATACATCGATATGAATGGAATTTGACCAAATTCCATTTAAATCAATGTTTTTTATCAATGAAAATCAATGACGCTACAGTCGAGCAAATTTTTATCTTTACTCGAGTTGACAATCAATTCTTTTGTTTTTTAATTTATATTGGTTGTTGGTTGTCATTGACATTATATTTTTCATAATTTTTACATACACAAATAATTCATTTCATAAAGCGACGTTAGAATTTGGTCTTATTTTATTTAAAACGCGACGCTAGAATCGACACGAGCATTGAGTCATCATTTTAACCACATGTATACATAGATATATTAAATACTTTAGATTGGCTATATAAAAGAAAAATTCAGTTAATTTTTAGTCAGATGTTTATTGATATTTTTTTTGTTAAAATTTAAATTTAGTTTCCCCTGGAAGCAACAATTTGAACAATTTAAACTAACTAATTTAAAACTTAATAATTTAAAAATTTAAAATATGTGCAAAATACTAACATTTAATTTTTCAACTTTTCTTTTATATTCATTAATTTTATTTGCAAAACGATAATACATCCAATATCTATGAGAGAAACTGTACTGCGATTTTATGATAATTTTAATGAAATTTTATGATTTAAAAACAGCTGGCATTCAACTTACGTAAAATGAACGACATTATTCGGACGTCATATATTTTATTTTTGACTGAAATTTCGTGTATAGGAAAATACATAAAAGTGAAAGAGAAAATGCCAATCTAAAGTACTTCACATATCTATGCATGTACATATTGCACTTATGCTGAAAACAGATGTGCAATGCAGAGTTCTGTTTTCATTACTTCAGCAAAAACTAATAAAACGATTTTTTTTTTGTAGTGAAAAGAATAGAAAAATTTTACTCTACTCACCATGCAGACTATGCAAATTACATGGTAAAATTAATTTTAGCTGCACAATCAATGCGCATTGCAATGCGAACCATAACTTAAAATAAAAATAATATCAAAACGTCTGCAGTGCGTTTCGTTTCTTACTCCAGTATAGTTTATGCTTTTATAGGATAACCTGCGCACTCACATTCAGAGCTAACTTTACTCGGCCATTTCGATACGACTCCAGTTATATATAAATTTGAACTGTCAAAATTATATTATACATATACATATACAGTGTTGAATAACTCCAATAAAAGGAATCCGATCCTAAATTTTTTAAATTGAATTCATTTTCCTTGTCATTTCCTTCTTTTTTTTTTAATTTATCAGTTTGTTTTCAGATTTTTTTATTTTTAAATTTTTGATTTCCCATATAAAATAATATTCTACTAACTAAATATCCGCATGGCGTTTATTTAATACTCCATTTTTGGAACGTGCTGCCGTCGTGCAATTCTTTAAGTAGTTTCAAAGAGTTTTTAATGGAAATAAAAGCGGGTGTACAAAATATTTTAAGGTAAATTTTAATATAGCAGATATTTAAAATTTATCATCTATAAAATCATCCCTCATCTATAAAATGGTCCAATTTTCATATAAAAGAGTTAACATTTAGTTTTTTGATTTCATACTAGCAAAAAAAATATGAAATGGATCCTTGCCGTGTACGTTTACTTACTGAATTTGAAAAGGAGATTTCTTAAATTATTAAATTAAAAAAATTCTATTTTCTTATAAGAAAAAGTCAAATTACGTTTTCAAGATAAAAATGTAAAAATTTTAGTTTTGTGTATAACCTTAAAATTTTGCATTTAAATATATATAGAAATTATTAAAAATTGACATTCAATTGAGAAACAATTAAATATTTAAATATATGGTAAAATATGTTTATTTTTTCATATAAAAAGTTAAAATTGAGTTTTTTACATGTTTAATATAAAAATGTCAAAAATAGATTTTTTTTTATAGCCTTAAATCATTTGATTACCAAAAGTAAACTAAACACAAATGACAGAAGTGCTTTTCGTTTCTAACTCTCTGGTGGTAAATTAACACTATGACAGAAAAAGTCGTTTCGAAATACCGGAGTAGAGTAAAATAAACTCTCTGACGTCATAAATATCATTTCGAAACACCGAAATCGTGTTAATAGAGCTATTTTTTTAAATGCTATTCGCGAAGAGTTAAGGTGTGTTACAAATGTTAAAGTGTCAAGTAGTATGAAGGTTTATTATTGTTTTTGTATTTAAAATTTTAACATTATAAACTTACATATTAGAATAATTGTAAGCCAAATCTTTCAATTGAACTTATAATACTTCTTAAAATTAATTTTTATTGGAAAAATGCATTATTTGTTTGAAATAAATAAATGTTCCAAAATAATTTTGACAGTTCAAATTCATATTTAACTCTTGTCGTTTCGAAATGGCAGAGTTAACTTAGCTCTAAATGTTGGTGTGCAGTTTATCCTATAAAAGCATAAACTATACTCGGAGTAAAAAACAAAACGAACTTCAGACGTTTTGATTTCATTTTTTTTTAAGTTACGGTTCGCATTGCAATGCGCATTGATTGCGCAGGGAAAATTAATTTTACCATGTAATTTGCATAGTTTGCATGGAGAGTAGAGTAAAATTTCTTCTATTCTTTTCACTACATAGAAAAATCGTTTTATTAGTTTTTGCTGAAGTAATGAAAACCGAATTCGTCATTGCACATCTATTTTCAGCATAAGTGCAATATGTACATGTGTTTTAAAATGACGACCCAATGTTCGCGTCGATTCTAGCGTCACGTTCTAATTAAAATAATACCAAATTCTAACGTCGCTTTATGAAATAAATTAAATTGTGAATGTAAAAATTATGAAAATTATAATGTCAATGACAACCAACAACCATTATAAATAAAAAAAACTGATTGTCATTAAATTGATTGTCAACTCGAGTAAAGGTAAAAATTTGCTCGACTGTAGCGTCGCTTTTCAATGATAAAACACATTGATTTAAATGAAATTTGGTCAAATTCCATTTAAATCAATATATTTTACTTAAACGTCAAAGCGACGCGAGCATTGGGCCATCGAAGAACGGGAAATTGTGAAATATTAAATTGAATTGCATATAGGATTGCATTATCAAGGAAAGTTAATTTGACTTTGCATCATCATAGTTCTCGTAAAGATAAAAGATGGTACAGATATACTTTGTGTAGATTATCGAAAATTGAATGCCAATATGATCAAAAATAAGACCCGTTACCAGTTATTGAAGATGTTCTTGAACATTTATACAAAGCCCGAACTTTTACCAACACTTGATCTTAAAAACGAATTCTTTCCCGTCCATATAGAAAAAAAAACCCAAAAACTTACTTCGTCCGTAACATCGGATGGTTAGTACGAGTTTATGAAGGCACCATTCGATCTATGCAACTCGCCTACTGTTTTTAGCGATACGTTAATACCATTCAAAGGTCTTATTAATATTTACATAGACGAACTTATTATCCCAACAAGTACAAAAACTAAGAATATTGAAGTCTTGAGAGGAACATTGAATATGGCAAGTCCAAACGGTCAAATATTTGACTGGAAAAAGTGTATATTTTTAAAACAAAAAATTAAGTATTTAGGTCATGTAGCAGGAGGTACCATAAGACCTGTTAAGATGGTGTTAGCCAAACCATTACCTGTCCGTTTGGGAAAAAATCTCAACCTTTAAAATTAAATTAAATCAGCCAATGACAATTCAAACTCTAAAAAATGCTTTATACAAGGATTCAGTGTTAAAGCTGTTTAATCCTGAGCTGGAAACGAAGTTTAACACATATGCTAGTTTTTTGGGGTATGGTTCTCAGGGAAACTGCACTAGCTATAAGCATGAACTACTGGCCATTTAAAACGGGGGGTTTATCTACTAATATGTAAAATAATGGATTAATATATAAAGTATTTATCGACTGTAAAGCATTCCAGGCTACAATAAATAAAAATCAACTATGCCCCAGAGTCATTAGGTGGTAGGTGGTCCATATCGCTACAGGAACACAACTATGAAATCCTAAACTAAAAATAAAATAGTAAAAGATAAGTTATTTTTTTTTTAAATTTATTCTGCTGTCACATAAACACGACAAAGAAATTACACAGATTTTCTTTTTCAGGCAAGACTGTAAATTTGGGAAGTCCAATCTTGTTACTTTAGAGTAATCGTTTCTACTCGTCATTTGATTAATACTCATTACTTTTATTCGTAATTTCTACAGTGAAACCGTTTTGCTACTATTCGAAAGATACTGCTATATGTTTTGATGACATATGTTTTTTCAAATTACTAGTTGTACGTAAATGGGGACTTTATACGAAAATGGAGACTTGCATACATCGCCGGCGTTGCCAATTTGCGTAAATTGCGTATGCTCTATCGGTAACTTTTCCGTGACGGAATTCAAACTTACTAAGAAATTTTATTCGGCAACTATTAAGTATTTCTTACTCTTTCAAAACGATGGCGAATTTATTTTTCAAAAATTTCTTTTGCAAGCGCGGCAGAAATTCGTCGCATGGTGAATGCATAGCTAAAGTGCGACCATCTTTTCTAATTGGCTAATTAAACGACAAAAAGGACCGTCACGGAAAAACGGCGCATGAGGAAATTCAGCTTAAACGATATCAACTTTAATTCAACTAACAATGAACTTTTCTTCAGTTATTCCAATTCCAATTGTTTTAATCTACGTAACCAATGTTCCAAGTCTAAAAGTAAACATTTTATCAGTGAAATATTATCACATTACAATAATTTTCATAACACAATGATGGTTTACCTGTTAGATTTTTTCAAAATGTTTTACTAGAACGAAAGTGTTAATTAAAACTGGTGGTATAATGACTTTCTCAATGCTTTAGCAATAACTGAAAAACAAAAGTGAAATGAGCGCTATAGATATCAAATAAAAAATTGCATGTTAGAAAAATTTTTATTTATACACCAGCTTTATTTTTGTTTAAATAATGCAAGGAAAAAAAAACAGAGGAAATTGTGTTCGCAGTTTAAAGTTGAACTTGATCTTATCTAAAATTATGAAATTATTTTGAAGCAGAGTCAAATTTACGTCAGTGTTGAATAACTCCCGTAAAAGGAATCCGATCCTAAATTTTTTAAATTGAATTCATTTTCCTTGTCGCTTCCTCCTCTTATTTTATTTTTCAGTTTAGTTTAAAATTTTCTTAATTTTAAAACTTGATTTTCCATATAAAATAATATTCTACTAACTAAATAGCTGTATGACGTTTCTTTAATACTCCATTTTTGGAACGTGCTGCCGTCGTGCAATTCTTTAAGTTATTTCAAAGTGTTTTTAAATGGAAATAAAAACGGGTATACAAAATATTTTAAGGTAAATTTTAATATTGCAGATATTTCAAATTTATCATCTATAAAATCATCCCTCATATCTAAAATGGTTCAATTCGCATATAAAAGAGTTAACATTTAGTTTTTTGATTTCATACTAGCAAAAATAATATGAAATGGATCTTTGCCGTGTACGTTTACTTACTGAATTTGAAAAGAAGATTTATTAAATTAAAAAAATTCTATTTTCTTATAAAAAAAGCCAAAGTTACGTTTTCAAGTTAAAAATGTAAAAATTTTAGTTTTGTGTATAACCTTAAAATTTTGCATTTAAATACATATAGAAATTATTAAAAATTGACATTCAATTTAGAAACAATTAAATATTTAAACAAGTAAATATAACAGTGAGTCGTTTTACCATTTATTTTATTTATTTATTTATATTAATATTACATACATAAATGTAATGCAATATTATTGAACTATCGGCTACTAAAGGCCATTATAGGTTTTTATACTATTATTAAATTATATACTAATATTATGTATTTTGTTTATATTATATACTATATATTTACAAGGGGGGTATATAAAGAAAAAAACACTTACGACCTGTGCAGGGATCGAACCCACACTCCTTCGGTTAATACGCCACACGCCTACCCACTAGGCTACCGAAGCCCCTTTTACCATTTATTATACCCTACACATTAAGTATAGGGTATATTAACTTTGGTGTGGTGTTTGTAACCACCAAAAGGAAGCGAGTTAGATATGGACATATGTATATATTCTGAATCAGGATCACCTCCTGAGATGATTTAGCGATGTCCGTCCGTCCGTCCGTTCGCACGATAACTCAAAAACTAGTGAAGCTATCTTGATGAAATTTATATAGTACGTTACTAATTACGGAAGTAAGGAATTACTAAGTTCGAATCTGGACAAAATCGGTCCATAGGTTCGGGTACCTCCCATACAACAAAACCAAATACGCATATCTTCGAAATAATAAAGATAGAAACTTGAAATTTTGTACAAAGGTTGTAAAAGCATTTATTTTTTTAGCTTATATTAAATTCCTAACTAAAATAACTTATGGATTTTTAATTTAATTTGAATGTTTAAGGTGTAAGGTATAAATAAGTCGGTTGTATCGACTTACTGTTATTTTTGCTTGTTTTATTTTGCTATGCTTTGCGGATAAGTATATTATCAATGAAAAGCGACGAGACAGTCGAAAAAATTTTTAACTTTACTCGAATTGACAATCAATTCTTTTGTTTCTTTAATTTATATTGGTTGTTGGTTGTCATTGACATTATAATTTTCATAATTTTTACATTCACAATTTAATTTATTTCATAAAGCGACGTTAGAATTTGGTCTTATTTTATTTAGAACGCGACGCTAGAATCGACGCGAGCATTGGGTCATCATTTTAAGACACTTGTAAAAATCTGCTTTTGATGTTGCGTTATAAATATGAAGGTGTCAAGGTGATCAATTCATATTTGTATATAAGGTTTCGGTGGAGAACTTATTTTCATTATTTTATTATTTTTATTTATTTCTTCCTCCTTCATATTTCTTATAATTACGTTTATGTTATTTTTCGATATTATTTCCTTTAATCTAGTAGAGTCAACTTGTATTCTCTGATAGAGCATCGGCGTTAGTATTCATCTTGCCTTGTTTAAATGTTATTGCAAAATCGTAATCCATTAAATCAACACGTATCCTTGTTAGTTTGCATAAAGGGTTCTTTTGCGTAAATAAGCTACTAATGGTCTATGGTCAGTATAAACTATGAATTTTTTACCAAAAAGATATCGCCTAAAATAGTTGATAGCCCAATATATCTCCAAAAGTTCTTTTTCTATAATTGGCTTATTTAATTCATGTTTCTCTAATGACTTGCTAGTAATATTTCTATTCGAGGTTGAACTGTTATATTTGTTATAGTTTTGTTATTCATGCTCATTGGTAATATTATATATCTTGTTCTTGGTGTGATATTACTAATGTGCATGTTTTATAATCTATTTTACATTTATGTTCGTATAGAAAGTCTCTACCTAAGATACCATTTGCTAATATGTTGATATTTTCTCCTATAATATGGAAATTATGCTTAATTTTTTTATTTTTTTTGTCTTATATTAATAATTCTACATATGCTACACCATTTGTGTAAACATTTTTATTTGTAATTCCATTAATTTGGCCTATTTCATCTTTTATTAATTGTTGATTAATTATGTTATTCTTACATATAGATATATCATCCCCTGTGTCTATTAAAAGAGTCAGACAACCATTATCTTTTGTTCTTATTTTAATTAAGTTTGTGAAGCTATTGTCGCTCTTGATATTAATTTTTATTTTTTGTTGAATTGGTTTTGAGCACCCGTCTGAATGTTGTTTACATGCCTCGGATTTCTTCGGTCGTGGCCGATGAAGTTTCCCTGTCGTCTCGTTTGAGTGTTGGAAAATCTGTTGTTATTGTTATTACTACTGAAATTATTGTTGTTACGATTATTATTATTGTAATTATTGTGGTTGCGATTATTATGATTGTAATTATTGGTGTTGTAATTATTGTAGTTACAATTACGTCTGCTGTTTCGGTAGTTATTTCTACTCTGAAATTCTTTGATCTGAAACGCATGACGTTACTTGATCGAACGTCATTGTCCATTTCAGATGCAAATTGTATTACTTCATTAAAATTATATTTCCCAAACTTGTTCAATTTGTCTACTTTTTTCTTCTATAAATGCCTGAGAGTATGTTCTAGTCGGGTTTTTCTTTAGTGTTTTTATTAAGTTAGTTAGTTCTTTTTGTTTGGCGTATTCCATTTAGTTTATGGCAAAATTTAGTAATATAATTTAATTCTGTAATTTATTTTTGTTTACATTCTTTATATTTTTATACATTTTTAAATACTAATTTTATTAATTACATTCTTTATATTTTTATACATTTTGAAATACTAATTTTATTAATTAAAAGCAAAAGTTTTCGAAAATGTGCTAAAAAGAAAATTTGTTTTAATATTATTATCTCTCTATCTCAGCACCTGGTGTGAACTCAGTTGATATGATGTTCATAATATTTAGTACCTTTCTACAATACAATTTCCATATGTGATAATTAACCAAAATATTACCCAAAACATATAATTGCATACAAAAATGAATCATTCACAAATCATAACGTTTAGAAATCTAAACCAAAGATGTAATTTGATCTTCTTCTTTATTGAGTATATTGTATGTAAATAAATGTACTTGATTATTGTACGATACAAAATAAACAAATGTTTGGAATTGAAAGTGTGACCACACAAAATGTTAGGTCAGCAATTTTATGTTATTTAATTTTGATTTTAATTTAAAATTATTTTGGCAATGTTGTATATACAGTTATGGAAATTATTTTGTGAACAAGTTAAGATATACTACAATAATAATAATAATAATAAAAATAATAATGATAATAATAATAAAAATAATAATAAAAATAATATTAATAATAATAATAATAATAAAAATAATTATAATAATAATAATAAAAATTATAATAATAATAACAATAATAATAATAATTAGAATAAAAA
>OX352772.1:121266233-121433631 GCA_947095535.1 Poecilobothrus nobilitatus
AAAGTGTAAAACGAGATCACTTTTAACGCTGTTTAGTTGTGGATCCCACTGTTCTTCTAGTGAAGCATTCAGATTGGAAGCCCCCCTTGCTAATTCGGCAGTATGTTTATTTCCTGTGATGTTCCTATGTCCCTGAACCTAATCTAACATTGCGTTGATAGCTTACATTCTTAAGCTCGTCAGAGCATTTTCTGACAAGCTTGGATGTTATCGTTGCCGAGTTAAGAGCCGCAATTGCTGCTTGGCTATCAGTGACAAGGGCGAAGCTTCCCCTCAAAGAAGTATTGCTCCTAAGTATTTGGCATGCTTTCCAGATTCCTAGCATTTCAGCTTGAAATACAATGGATTTATTAGGAAGTGTGAAACCATATTCTATTTTAATTTTTTCTAAATAGACACCAGCACCGACACGGCAGTCCATTTTTGACCCATCAGTAAAGAATGTGATGTCTACTTCAGCCAAAGGATTTCCTTGCCTCCATTCTTTTCTTGATAGAATCTTAACTTTGAAATTCTTAACAATTCCCAAACTTGAAATAGTGTAGTCTGTGGAATCTTGTAAATCCCAAGCTTAGAATACTGTGTAATAGAATACTGCTATCTCCATAAGGTTTTGTGCGCCAGTACCCATTTTCTCTGAGTCTGACCGCACTACAACAGGCTAGAAATTTTAAATGGAGGTCAACGAAGAGGAGATAAAGAAGTGCATCTAGTGCATTACTTGGTGTCGATCTAAACGCATCCGTAATGCCCAGATATACACCTCTCTGTACCTTACCAAGTTAGTTTCGGATATACTCCTTCTCGAGCGCTGGCCACCAGACTAATGATCCGTAAGTAAGAATGGGACGTACTATGGCTGGCTACAAGAACACAGGGCTACATAGGTCTTTTTCGCTCTTTCTTCGGTATTAAGTCTCCACTTCAGTTTCGTATCAAGTACCACTCCTAGGTATTTGACACTGGGGGCTAAATTCATATATACACCTTCCAGTCTAGGCTTGGTGAATACCGGTATTTTTGCTCTGTTTGTGAATAGCACTAGATCAATTTTGTCCGGGTTGACGCAGAGGCCACGTCCATTAGCCCATCTACTAACCCTTCTTAAAGCTCTTTCCATAATTACACTAATTATGTCAACAAACTTTCCAGACACTAATCCTGCTAGATCATCTGCGTATGCAATGGCTCTGATTCCCTCATCTTGAAGTTCTTTCAGTATTCCATTCATTACTAGAAGCCACAGTTGTGATGCTGGCGCCCCACCCAGGGGTGTGCCTCTACTTACTCTTCTAGTAATTTTATGGTTACCAAGTTCCGATTGGATCTCTCTTGGTTGCAACATATTAACAATCCACTGACTAAGACCAGTTTCTGCCCCTAGTTAACTAAGTGCAGTCTCTGTTGACTGGCCCTTACAATAGGCATGTTGGTACTTACATAGCGGAGTACTCTCTAGTACTCTTCTAAGTTCTAACTCGAGTGTTGTTTCGAGAGTTTTCAATAAAAAGGATGATAGACTGATCGGTCTAAATTCTTTAGCTGTTTCGTGCCCTCTTTTACCAGCTTTTGGTATAAAGATCACATTCATCCGTCTCCAATAGGACCGAAAGTGAGGCTGCTTCTGAACAGCTTAGTAATTAATGGAACTACAAGCCCCTTCATTTCTTGCAGCATTTTTGGAAAATTACCTTCTAAACCTGCAGCTTTGTATGGAGCGAAGTTATCAATTGCCCAGGCAACCTTTTCCTCCATAATAATTGAGTTAACCCATTCGTCAGGGCCACTTCGGACTCTAGTATCAACCGCTTGGTTAATCACATGGGCGTCCTGAAAAATGGATATACACTAAAGGATCTAGGGTTTCAGCGGCTAAATCAGTCCATTTCTCTTCCACAGCTTCTCAGGAAGGAAGAGTTGGAGTGTTCTCTGGATAAAATTCTGCTAAGTCTGGCTGAGTCTCTAGTACTTTCAATTGATTCACAACAATCCTTCCATAATTGGGTTTTAGCTGAGCTTTAATCCTTATAGAGTTGCCACTTATTCTGCCTGTAGCAGCTATTGTAGGCGTCCCTAGTCTCCTTTCTTAGGTTACTTAAGTTCTCGTTCCACCAGACCGGATATGTCTTTTTGCTACGCTTAATAGGATATGCTACTTTGAATGAGACATCCACGGCCCTTGTAAACATGTCAATTCTCTTTTTCATTTGCGATATTTGAGTTAGCTATTACCAAAAGTTTTTTTCTAGCTACTTTTCTGAATTTCCTCCAGTCGGTAGCCTTGGGGTTTCTGTACGGTTTGGGATTTTCAAGCTTAATATTGGTATTGAATAGTATCCAATTGTGGTCCGAAAAAGACCTTTTCTCGGATACTCTCCATTTCTCTATATTTAGGGTTTCGTCATTACTAATACATGTAATATCTAACACATCTGCACCACCTGGAAAACTATCCGAGCTTGGAAATAGTGGGGTTACTGCCCCTATTGCATATATTTAGAATGTTATTTAAAATAAAATGAAATAATGGCTCACCTCGTTCATTCGTTTCCGAGCTACCCCATAGGGTATGCCGTGCATTAGCATCACAGCCTGCGATCAATTTACCACCTGTGTCAACTACCAACTGCTAAAACAGAGGCAGTGCAGCAGGTTGGTCATGTGGCATGTACACAGAACTTGTATACACGCTCACATTGTTCCGCATCTCCAGTTTGACAACTATCAAATCTTCATAACTAAAATTAGAACAGAGATGTGCACTTAAATGTTTTTTAACTAGAATACAAGTTCTAGGCTTACCTATTTCTAAATCTACATTCTTGTAGAATAGATTATAGTTACAGCTGTTTAACCCTCTAATCTTATAGCCGTTAACCCATGGTTCTTGAATGAGGGCTATGTTTAAGTCCTCCTCACCTAGGAGAACTAGCAGATTATCCGAGGCGCACTTCGAGTGCCTTATGTTCCCGCAGCCCGCTTGCTTCGTCCAGGTCATCTATGTCTGGACTCCCTGGCTTGAATATTTTTAGTTTGGTATGCCGTATACCAATCCTCAGCTTATTTTTCAGCTTCTCCAGAGGACCCAGAATTTTCTCACGATAAGAAAGAGAAACGATATACTGTTTTTCAGCAGTTCATCTGACGATTTTGCCTTCGTTATCACCTACCAGTTCTCCATTGGAACCGTCGGGTTATTTAAGTGGAGACACTCGAGGAGCTTTCCCCGCTTATCTTCATCCTAGGCAACCAGATACGGGCTCTAGGTCTCCTAGGGATTTCACTAGCTTGGATTATTCCGATTTTGGCTTCCTCCCAAGCATTGCCAACTTAGCAATGCTTTTGCTAGAAAAATCCAAGGAGAACTAATCCTCGCATCTGATTACCCTGTAGCCCCTAACTACGTCGGATGAATCAAAGGAAGGGGAGTGGTCCTCCTGCACCTCCTAGGATAAACGCATTGACGATCTCGGAAAGTTTCGCCTCATGCTTAATCCACAGATCATTGGAAACTTTCCTGTCACTAGCTCTCTCGTTGACAACTGTAACACATAAACTGTCTTTTACAATATCATTGTAATTTTTATGTGCTACAGTTTTCGAACTGTATTTTAAAAGTTGAATTTCAATAATAATATTTAATATTTCTCGCTTTCACAATCGTTCTCTGAATTTTGATAGTGTGTAAGAAGAGACATAGGTTGTTTTAAAATAAAGGAAGAATTATTATCAGAGTTTAATTACACGCTATTGAAAAATGAAATTACCTTCTTCTATTTTATTTATTTTCTTCTTTAAAACCTGTGAAGCAGGTAAGGAACAGATCGGTATTAGTTACATAAAATAAAAATTACAATTAAGTAATTATTATCAGATAATTAATTAGAAGTATGTAATTATTATCAGATAAAACATAAAAGTATATTGTTTTTAGCTTTGTATAAAATTCAACCGTTTATTTTTTTTTTCAATTTTAAAAATTAAATTTTTAAAGTTTAAACATTCCGAGAAAATACTGGGAACTGCATTTGGTATCAAACGCTGCCTTTGAGGTCTATTTAAAGAAAAACATGATTACGAAAAATGTGATTTACATATGGAACTATACGCCTTCGTTGTCAATCCGATATCTATGCGGCGTTTTCCATAATGATCTCAAAGGCTCTTTTTTCGGAAATCGAAAAAACGGAAAAGAAAAAGTCAAGGGCTGTTTAATCCAAGAATTTCACATTTTTTAAATATTTTATTTACATTAATTAAAAACGCTAATATAAAATGATAATAACTAAATATATTATTTAGTTAATTCTTTAAATTAAAATTTTAGAAAATATTTTTCCAATTTAAATTTAAAAATAAATACTAACAGTTTATATTTATAACTGAAAATTGCTTACCAAGATTTTGGTAATAAAGATCTTCAATTTATCATATAGCATTAAAGAATATGAGTAGAAAGTTATTTTTTTTACAACAAAAAAGATAAATTTCAAATTTTCTTTTCATATACATATCTATATTTTATCTATTTTTATTTAAATTAAAATTATAAAAACTTGATTTGAATTCAAATATACTAACCAAATTTGTGCTTTTGAATTATTAGGTTATGTTCACTAAATTATGGAAAATTTTTACTCTCATTCTTTTTTGATACATAGTGTTAAAATGGCTGTCATGTTTAAAAAACCTATTCCCATATTTTTAATGAAAAATATATTAAAAATTTTGAATTGAAAACTGTGACATTTTTGGACAAATATTTCATAACGAAAACTTAGTATACATTTTCGTAGAAAATCATATTTTTGGGTAAAAAAATAGAAAAAAATTAAAAAATATTTTTTTTAAAAAAATGTCATTTTCTAAGCTGGTCGCTTACTTTTTTTTTGTAAGCATTTCACTAACACAAACAAATATTTCAGTGTCCAGGCCTTATAAATTATTGCTAGCCGTGTGTATGGTACAAACTAGGTATGTATGTATGTAGCAATCAATTTTCTATTTATATCAACGATATAACATTTGGAATGCATTTTTTACTATGAACTATGTATGTAGCATATAGCATTTTCAGGTTTTTACTAAATATTCTCATATATTTACTAAACACATTCAGATTTTTGATAAATATATTCAGTTTTTTACTAAATAAGTTCAAATTTTTTTTTTAATTTCAGAGTTTTACTAAATGAATTCAGGTTTTTACTAAATAACTTCAAATTTTTTTTGTTTCGAATTCCGGTTTTTAAAAAGAGGAAAAAAGGGAGAAAAAATTTGTTTACAAAAAAGGTTCCGTTATGAGAGTGCTACATATTCAGCTTCTGTAGTGCTTAGGGCTACCGAATGTTGCTTCTTAGACTCCCAAGAAATAGGTGCATTCGCTATGAAAAACGTTAGTCCGGTATGTGACCGGCGGTCATCAACGTCCCCAGCCAAGTCCGCATCGGCGCAGCCATAAATGTTTATTAGTTTTTTTTTTTCCTTTATTGTGTTTTTTTTTTAACTTGTGATTGATTGACAATCTGATTTTTGTTTGTATATTCGATGGTTTTTTTTTTATAATAATAATTCAGTTTATCAAGTTACTCTGTTTAAAAAACAATAAAGTTAGTATGTTTTCATGCGTGTAAAATACAATTATTATTCAGATTATATACCAAAAAATCTTTTAGACCCTAGCTTTCTCTACTCCAAATAGGGCTAACGTATATTACGTTAGAGGTAATTAATATGATAAATAAACGACGTATAGTATGTCATTATTATAAACGTTTTTTAGTCTTTTTAATAATTAAGCAAATGGATTAATTTTTTTAACAATGTGGATAACGTGTTCGTCCCACTTTAGTTTGCTATCTAAAACCAACCCGAGATAATTGTATTTTTTTACTAGCCCTATATTTTTATTTTGATGCATAAAAGTGGTATTAACAAATTTTTTATTCTAAGGAAGTAATATTTTTGTCTTATCGAAATTCATTAGTAGCCTATTACTTTTAAGCCATTCATCAATTACATTGAGGTCAGCTGAGATTGCGTCAAAAAATGAATTTTCATTACTCTCAGAGTATTTGATGACAGCATCATCAGCGTATAGCTATATGGAGCCTCTTAGCGGGAGTCGTGATAAATCATATATATACAATTTAAATATGTCGGGGCCTAAAATGGATCCTTGTGGTACACCTTTTTGGATTTCTAAACAGCTGCTTCGGTTATTATCACTTCGAACGCATTGCACGCGGTTCTTCAAATAGTATTTAAAATATTTCATCTGACTATTTATGAAAATGAGATTCAGCAGCTTACTTAGAAACACCTTATAGTCGATACAATTAAACGCTTTTCTTAAATCGATGAATAAGCAACCTGTATATTTTCCTTCATCCATGCTTTTACTGATGTAATCCGTTAGGGCTAGACAAGCCGCGGTCGTATTTGAATATTGTTCAAAACCGTACTGCTCTGGATGAAGAACACTATTATTTCTTAAGAAATGAGCTAATCTGTTTTTTGTAATTGTTTCGAAAATTTTGGGAAAAACTGAGAGCACAGAAATGGGTCTGTAATTTGATGGATTCCAGTTATCACCTGATTTATAGATTGGTGTTACAAGTCCCTTTTTTAAACATTATAAAAAACAGCACGTTTCGAAGGACAGATTTACAAATTTTTCTATTATTGAAATCAGTTTATTTGCAAACTTTTTGACAAATATCGCGCTGAAATTCCATCATAGCCGGTGGCAGCTGATGTTTTTAGCTGAAAAAATGTTTCAAGGAAAATTTCTAAAATTGTCTTGGGCAGCATTATCCTAGGAAATGTTAAGACTATCTGTAACTGTGATAAAATATTCATTCATTATGTTACAAATGCTTGTAACATCCTGAAAGATGTTGGTTTTGAATTTAATCACAGTTATTTGGCAATTTGAATTGGTTGACTCTTTATTGAATATTTTTTTTATTTACACTCCATAGGTTCTTCGGATATCCTGAATCTTTAGTTATCAAATCCGAGTAATATTTACCTTTACCCTCGAAAATTTCTTTTTTTACTGTATTCCTGTATTTCACAAACAGACTCTTAACATTCTCGTCATTGGAGTATTTTCTTTTATATTTATAGAAGGAGCCCCGAATTTTAATTATATTAGAAATTTCAGTAGTCATCCAGTCGTATTTCTTCTTTAATCTGTTGGATGGGATAGTTTTGGTATATCGAAGTATTAGTCCACTTAATGCACTAACAATTTTATCAAAAGTTTGGTATGAGTATAAGTTATTCCAAAAAATATCTTTTGATAAATTACTATAATCCAAAACTGTTTTTAGGCTTTGAACAATTGTTTTGGTAGGATTTAAACTAGCATTTATGAAAAATTGTTGATGATCTGATAATGGACTGTCTAAAACATGAAAATAATATTTGAATTTGAACATATCTGTAATAAAGTGGTCTATTATAGTTTTTGTTTCCTTTCTTGTCACGTATTCTAAAGAAATCTTGTTATAAGTAAGATAGCTATTAGACATCAGCATATTGGAGTAATCTTGCACATATTTATTATACATCAAAAAATTTTATGTTGCAGTCACCTAAAATAAAATAATTTTTTTAATGCAAGGTAATTACATCAACCTTGCTAATAATATCTTTCATTTTTGTGTGATGAGATCTATGAAAAGCAATAATATTTATTTTGTATGTTATTAGCTTGATTATCAATATATTAGATAAAAAGTACTCTTCTTCTTAAATGAGATTACTACTAATATACTAATAATAATAACCGTATTCTACTAAATCTGGCTACTGGTGAAAAAGTTTCCTTGTAATCCACTCCGTATTTTTGGGTACAACCTTTGGCTACTAGTAGAGCTTTATATCGATCAATTTCTCCTGCTTTATTTTTTTTTTTATTAAATATTCATTTGCATGGGATTGGTCTTCTATTTTTTGGTAGTTCTGTTAATTCCCTCTTTTAATTTCCTCGTTTTTGATTAAGGTTTCATACTCTTTTTTCGTTGCTTCAATCCGTCTATCTTTTTCTTTTCTGCATAACGGTTCAGATACTGTTAACGGATTTTGTTGAAGTTCATTGGGTTTAATTAGGTTTAGCTTATGTTTAATTATTTTAGGACAACCTGGTTTTCCTGTTCTCAATATTTTCGGTCTGCCACTCTTATTTTTTATTTGATCGTTTTGTATCTTCATCATCATTAGTAGTGCTTCTATTTCTTTTATTTGTTCTGATTGTATCTTCATATTTATTTCTTATATTTTCATTAACATTTTTATATTCAGTATCGTTATTCAATTTTTTATTTTTACATTCATTATTTTTCACAATATCACTATATTCATCATTTTTATTTAAAGCTTTATCATCAATATTAATATTTCATCATTTCATCATTTTTATTTTCATCATTATGATTGTTTTCTTCATCGGTATATTCACTTTCGGTACTGTAGCTATTTTCATATTCCGAATCAGAGTACTCATTTGCATTAATTGTATTTAATTCAGATCTCTCAAATTTTTTGTTTCGAAATATATTTATATTATTAGTTTCAGTTCAGTTCAATTAACTATTAATTTTTCTAAAAAACTTACATTTCGACTCTTGTATATTTTTCTATTTGATGGGTTGTATAACCTTTAGATTCTTTAGCTTATCCAATCATGTAACAACAAATACCTCTGGGAGCAAATTTTGATTTGTATTTCTTATTTAATAAAAAAGCTTCACTCCGGAAAATTTCTAAATGGGCAACAGATAGTTTTTTTCAAAGCAGGCTTCATACGGAGTTTTTTCTGACAATTATTTTGTTGATGACTGATTTCGTATATATATTGCACTATTTACAGCTTCTGCCCAAAGTGATTCCGGCAATTTTTCATTACTAAGAAGCAGACATCGAGCTATTTCAACAATGGTGCGGTTTGCCCGTTCTGCCACACCATTTTGTTAGGGTATATAATGACATGAAAGTTGTCGTAGTTCTGAAAGTTCTGAAATATCTGGACCACAAAGGTTTCCTTCATGATCGTCAATACGGATTCAGAGCCCGCCGTTCAACCGGTGGTCTCATGACTTATCTTTGTGAGAAGCTAAACATCAGCCTATATCATTCTGGTGCATCTGATGTTGTGCCTCTTGATATTTCTAAGGCCTTCGATCGAGTTTAGCACGACGCTCTTTTGGATCAGATTTATCTCTTCTTAATATTTATCAATGACCTACTTTTATTAACCTCTAATCCGATCCATAGTTTCGCAGACGACATCACCCTTGTAGCTTTCTATGAGTTTCAAAGTCACTGTAACATTAATCACCAGATTAATACAACAGCAAAAAATTTCACTATTAGTGAGCTAAATAACGATTTAATCAAAATTCAAAAATGGGGTGAAGTCAACAGAGTTTGAACACCAAAAAAACTTAATGCTGTCTGATCTCGCGGAAAATTTCCACTACTGGTCAAGGACGCAGCTAAATGTTTGGGTTTTTTGTACTGCTGCAAAACTTACTTTTCCGCATTTAATCTTCTCAATATCTATAAAACGTACATTCGGCCGAAAATAGAGAATAATGCACACATTTGGCCTGCGGGGCCTCAAACAGCACTGGGTTATTTAAATAATGTGCAAAACAGAGCTATTTATCTTGTCAACGACCCCAGTGTAACTTCAATGCTCACTCCACTCAGCCATCGTTGCACAGTTGAGTCACTGAGCTTTTTTTTATAGATACCTCGTAGGGATTAACACCTGTTCCAAAGAAATAAAACAGTATGCCTCCACTAAAAGTTTTATAACGAGAAACAAGGAGGGCAACAGATACTCATACTTGCCATCTAGAGTTATCAAGATGTCGAAATACAGCTTATGGAAATTCGTTTGTCATGCGCACGGCCCGTTTGTGGAACCATATAACATCGTATGTGTTCCCTAAAGTTGGTAATTCCTATGTGTACGATTTACTTAAGTTTGAGAAGAACATTAACATCTTCCTACAAAATGTCCCTCCAAATTTTCCTACATATCCTCCATAATCCAAATTTTCCAATTACAATTTCCCCAATTATCCCTCCCACATCCCTATTCCCAAACTAAACTGTACTTTTGTGTTAAAGGTTCCATCCTAAAGTTTGGTTTTAAAAGGGGAGTGGTTTTGGTTGGTTAAAGTCCAGTACTACCCTGAGGAAGCAGTTCCTCTGGGTGACTTTCGGTGACTTTTGATTATCTGGGTGACTTTCGAGTTTTCCACCAACCCTCGTAAAAAAGAAAAAAAATTCCTTTTTCTACTTAATAATTTTGAAAGTTTTTATTTACATATTCTAAGCCATTGTCTGACCTTAAAATTTTAATTTTTTTCTTTGCTTCATTCTCAACCATGATTTGAAATTTTTTAAATGTTGGTAGGACTTCATCTTTGCTTTTTAAAAAATATATAAATATGTATCTGGTAAAATCATCTATGAAGGTTAGAAAATATTTCGCTCCCCCCATTGAGAATTTAGTCATTGGACCACATAAGCCACTGTGAATTAAATGTAATTTTTCATTGCTATAAATTTTATTACTTCTTTTAGCAGGAATGCAACACATCTTTCCTCTTAAGCATATGTCACACGGAATGGTATCTGGAAAATTTTTTAATTGAACATCACGAATCATATTTTTATCAAATAATAATTTTAAACTTTTTAATTTAAATGGCCAAATTTTCTATGCCATATTTCTGCATTGTTTACCTTACTTGAAAAATATGAAAAATTTGTCATAGAAACATTTTTATAATTTTCTAAACAATTTTTATTTTTAAACAAATATAACCCATTTGAATTTTTAGCATACAAAATTTTTTTACCTGTTTTATTTTCAATTAGTGCATATTTATTATTCATTTCGATTATCAATCCAGTTTTTGCAGCTTTTGTTATTGGTAAAAAAATTGTTTTCAAACTTGATACATAAAGTAAATTATTTAGTAAAATTGTTTCATTACAAGCTGATATATGATAATTTAATTATTTAATTCAGTTTTATGTTAGCAGTCATTCAAAGCACAAGTGCTTTATTAAAAAACAAAAATAATTTAAATATAATTTAATTGAATTTGGTTTAAAAAAAAAAATAATATAAAAATAATAATAGGTAATAATTCAATAATAACTGTTAAACAACAATATTCAAATTTTATAAGAAAAAAAAAATATCTGCTATTATTTATATTCTTAATAATAAACATTATTATTTGTAATAAAATAAACTACAGTGCTTGTCAATAGTATTATAAAAAAAAAAAAAAGTTACTACTTATTTCAAGAATAATTGTAGAAATACATTTAATTTTTTTCTGGATAACCTAAAACGAAAAAATGGGGTTGGAAGCTCCTCAGCTTGTGAAGGCTTCTCAGTTAAATACAATTTCTTTTTCGGATCCCAGAGGACTACTAGACAGATCAAAAAGTTATAAATAAAAGTCAATCCGAAAAATTCTTAATAATGATCTGATTAATAATAAACTGATATAAATAAAGACATGAGTAAAGTATCACCAATACTCTTGAAACATATCATTAAAGGTATTGCGGGAGATGTGATAGATGTACAAAACTTTGCGATGATACTGTACTTATTAAAACAAAAAATTTATCGCAAGCTGAAAAAATTATTCAAATTATAAAAATAGATGAATCAGTAAATGTTAAAGTTGAGGAACACAAAAATCTTAATAAATCGAATGGTGTAGTCTTTTGTCCAGATCTAAGATACGCTACATATAAAGAAATAAAGAAAGATATGAAAGAACAAAAAGTCACCGGAATCAAAAGGTTCAAAAAGTAAAATGGCGAGGAAGAAACAGGGTTGTACATGTTCACTTTTTCTACAATCAATTTACCTATGAATGTGTTTATTTGCTTCCAAAAATATGATATTAGACCTTATGTACTCCCACTTCTAAGGTGTTATAATTGCTTCAAATATAGTCATCTAACCATAAATTGTAAAAAAGAAACGAAAACTTGTCCAAATTGCGGATAGGATAATCATTTAAAAGATGTGAAAGAAGTATGCAACAACCCAAAGAAATGCGTAAACTGTGAAGAAGATCATAATGCCCTTGATAGAATTTGTCCCCGCAATAAAAAAGAGAGAGAAATTAAGTCTATTTAAGTCAAAGAGAAAGTCGACGTTAAGGAAGCTATCCGAAGGTTTAGAGCAAGAAATCCGCTGCCATCAACTTATTGCAGCATTTTGTCAACAATAAAACAATGCGGTTGTAAATGTATTTGCGCAGAAAAATTACCAGTAATTACGTAAGTCCAAATAATTCGTATCAAATTAAGCAATTAGATAACAACAAAACCTTGTCTACAAAAAAACATAACGAAAAAAAAAAAAAGAGAATTAAAAAAACAGCAAAAAAAATTTAAAAAAAAAAACAAGAAACTGATGAAAATATACAAAAAATAGGAACTAGTTCAGAAATTAGTGTAGGTGATGACGAATCGTCATTAGAGCTAATGGAAATTCATGAAAAATATTGTTCAATGGAACTGTGATAGTTTTTACTCACATATTGATGAGTTTTGTCTGTTAAAACAAACATATAATGCAATGGTTTTTGTCTACACAAAAACTAACTTTAAATTCGAACATAATCCGAAATTAAAACATTATAATTCATTATTTAAAAATGTATACTCTGACACTGTAGCACACGGTGGCGTAGTTATTTTTGTGAATAAAAAAATTTGTTGTCAACATGTTCCATTAAATACCTCCCTCCAAGCCGTAGCTATTAAAATTTTTGTGCCCGTTAAATTTATACTATGTAACCTATATTTACCTCCTTATCAAAACATAATACAAAATGAATTAGATAACCTACTAAATCAATTTGATTGCGCTTTTTTACTTTTGGGAGATTTTAATTCCCATAACTACTTATGGGGATCTGATAAGACTGATAAAAAAGGTAAAATTATAGAAGATATCATAAACTATCATAACCTTGTAGTTTCTAATAACGATAGCCATACCCACTTTTCTTTTTCTCATAAAACTTTTAGCTCAATAGATGTCACTATAGGCAGTTCTACACTATATAACTATTTTGACCCGCAAACTGGCCAAGACTTGCACGGCAGTAATCACTATCCGATAATTTTAAATGTTATCGGTCTTGATAACTCTTATTGATGTAGGGACAGATGGAATATAAAAATTGCAAACTGGGTCAAATTTAAGCAAGAATTAAGTTTTAAGAAAGTCAATTTTAAAGTAGGTAAATTTCCCAAATAACTGGAGAAAAGTCTTTTTGATTCCTATCCAAAAAAAAAAGATTGGATCCCAAACAAACCAGAAATTACCGTCCAATATCTTTGACAAACTGCTCTTGCAAAATTTTAGAAAACTGACAGTTTACTAATCAGCCTTCCGAAAACATAGGGGAACAATAGATAATTTGTCTTATTTGGAATCTCAAATAATGACTTGATTTTGCCATAACAACCATACTTTATCTATCTTTTTCAATCTAGAAAAAGCTTTTAATATGGTGTGGAAGAAACTTGTAATTGTAGAACTTATCCAATTAGGTATCAAAGGAAATATTTTAAAATTTATTCAGAATTTTCTTACAAACAGAAAAGCCCAAGTTTTAATTGGAAGAACATTATCCCATAGAAAAGAACTCGAAAATGGAATCCCCCAAGGATCCGTTTTGAGCGTTATTCTTTTTAGCATAGCAATTAATACAATAACCAAAATTATACCAAAAAATGTCCAGTATTTACTTTACGCCGATGATTTTGTCATTTTTACCACTGGCAAAAATTTAAAAAATTACAAAATGCAACTAAAATTACAAAAACCTTTGGATCAACTTTTAAAATGGGTAAATGAAACCGGCTTCAAATTTCGGAAAATAAAACCGTCGCTCTACTTTTTTCGAGGAAAAGGAAAAATCTTCATTATTCAGAACTTCAGATGGATAGTAAAAGACTTTCTTATGTCGAAAAAACAAAGTTTTTAGGTTTGGTATTTGATAAAAAGCTAAATTGGAGTGAACATATAAAAATGACTAAGGCAAAGGCCACCAAAAATATAAATCTTTTAAAAATACTTTCTAACAGCAATTTCGGCTCTGACAGGAAGCTTTTATTGAGAATTTTGAACCTTAAAATTCTTCCCATACTGAACTATGGATCTTTTATATATGATGTAGCTTTTATTTATGATTCTCGTTAAATGTAGTAATAAACTTAAGAATTCGTATTGCCACAGGCGCTTTTCGAACGAGTCCAGCGGTAATGCACAGAATGTGCATTCACTTCAACCAATATAAAAAATAAATTTAAGCTCCCTTCACATACTAGCATATATACAGCAGAATTGTATGCCCTTTTCAAAGCTATCATTACTATAAATAATAATTTTTTATCGAATAATATCATAATTTGCTCAGATTCCTTAAGTTCTCTACAATCTTTGAGTAATCTTTTCCCAAAGCACTCTATAGCACAAAAAATTAAAGATGAACTGCTAAACACGAAAAATAATATTTCCCTTTTAGGGAATCCATAAAGCCATGTTGGAATTACTGGTAATGAAGAAGCACTAGCAAAACAAGCACTGAATGAACGCGAACATATTGACTTTAAAATAATTCTTTCTGACTATAAACAAAAATAAACAAATTGATTAAACAACAACTGAAAACTATATAGGAAAATATTAATAATAAATTAAAAACTGTAAAACCAGAAATCGAAAAATGGAAAACTATAGATACCATCACTCGAAAGGAATCTATCATCCTTACCAGACTTAAAATCGGTCATTCAAAATTAACGCACGGTTATTTTTTTACGAGAGATATCCCACCACCAAACTGTCAATGCAATAATGCAACACCAATTTCTATAAGACATGTTTTTACAGACTGTCCATTATATACAAGAGAAAGAGGTTTATTTCATATTAGTTTTAACTCATTATCTGATGATAGTCATAGGTCTAGCAACAATATCATGAATTTCCTTAAAAAAATTAACTTATATAATCAAATATAATTTTAAATAATAAGGTTGTATTTTTTTTATAAATGTTATTGTATGTTTTAATACATTTTGAATATAAGTTTGAAATGAATTCTACTAAGAAAAAAAAAAAAATTTTTTTTATTTTATTTTATATATATACTTTGTAATTTTGTAATTAAAAAAAAAAAAGAAAAAATATTATATTAAAAATAATTCTTAAGAAAAATTTTGTAAAAAAAATAATCTATGGGCTTATAAAACAGTTGAAAGCCCAAATTAAAAATTAATATAAATATTTGTCCAGAAAAATGATGTGTAACAAACTCATTCAATTTAAAATGTTGTGTTGGATGTGTTCTATTATAGAAAAAAAATAAAAAATACATAGCAATAATGTATACAGTATAGATATAACTTTTAATTGGAAATATTTTTATTTTTTAAAACTATGATACATTACAAAACAGTAAAGGAAAAGAAAAAAAAAATAAAAAAACAAAAAAAAAAAATTATTTTTCATTCATTAATTTCTTTTAATTGATTTTTTTTTTAATTAATTTTATTTGACATACATACATATACGCATATATGCATAAAAACAAACAAAATGTTTTTAATAATTTTAAAATGTCATTTTATAGATTTAAATAAAGAAAGCCAAACAAATATTTTATTATATGAAGGAGGAATATTTTATAATTGTTTATGAATTGTAAATTGTAATGGGTAATCTTTAATTTGTTTCGAATTTTTTGTTTTGTTAAAAAGAAATTTTTTCTAAATTTTTTTTTTAATTTTATTATAATCTTCTATATATCTCATGGAATTCTATGTATATCCCATGGCACTTCTGTCTTTTTCAAGTGAGTCAAAAGTCCCAATTTTCCTTTTGTAATGATAATATTTTTTTTTCTCTCCTTGCCACTGCTATAAGGAGCATAGCATTGGGCATCCACTAAGTCATTTATTTATTCATATTTGACTAAGTTTCAGTTTCTCAAATCATTAATTTCACTAAGCCGTTGATTACTCGGCTGTAGCTATTGTATAAGACTATGAGACGTTTCTTTTATTTCTACGCCATCTATTATCTTATGCAAGAATTATAGTTTATTATTATTTTATTACATAGCTATTAACAATATGATATTAAATTATAATTTATAGGACATACAAATGTATACTTATTTTTAATTTAATTATATTCTATTAATTATATATTATAAGAAAAATGTCTAATATTTTTTATTTATCTATATGACCCAGCCGGGGTTTAAATCCGAGACCTTACGTGTGAGAGGCCGGTGTCTTAACAACTACACCATTGGCTGAATAATGATAATAATTAATAATGTAATAATATCGTTTAGAATAAACTTTCTAGACTAAACTTCAATTTATGCCCCGGACAACTATAAAATCAGATACAGTTATTTTCCAAATTCCGGCCAGCCAGGATGTATACATATACATTTATGTATATATATTTATTTTGAAGAAATTTTATAGACGGTTGCGAAATCAGATTTGCCCCTTTTTCCAGAATAAGTATACATATATGTATCTCTGAAAATCTGAATTAGGAGGGAATTTGAAGTGATTCAAAAATACCAATGGAACTTCTGACACGTCACCATCAAAGTATAGTTATAGGAAGTAGTTTTACTTTTTACTAAACCTAATGCATTTTTCACACAGCAAAAAAGTCTATTTTCAAAAGTAGGTGCAATATATTTTTCTATTTTCCATATCCACTGTTCTAAAATAAAAAAAATAACACTATATATTTTTAGATGGTAATTTTATTACGGGTACCTACCCAAATAAATTTGTTGGTGTGCGAGTAAATGTATTAGCACAGGGATAACTGAAATTGGAATTGTGTGTAGGTAGTAGGTGCCCAAATGAGTATTTTATTATTTTTGGTTTCAATTTCAAATCGTATTTTTTATTCTATCTTTTCGTGTATATCGTTCTATCTTTTTATGTATATAAAAATAAATTCTACCATAATTAATTGCGTCATTCTATGACGGGCCAACAGCTAGTTTTTAAATAAATAAATAAATTATTTAATTTGATTATACCAATTAGCTGATAATTTAATTTCACATATACCAGATGATTTTATAAAATTTATTATTTAATTACCTAATTTAATTCTATTGTTAAATTCTATTGTTTCTTCGTTATGATGAAAATTGATGAATGAAGATAAATTATTACACATATGACTTGTAAATCCGCTATCGAAAACCCAAAGATTTTTATCAAGCACTTGATTTGATTTAGAACGACAATTAGCAAATAAACTATATTACGCATTTTATCATTTATTGTTGAATTTGAATTTTTATTCTTTTCGTTAAATTGTTTTTGATTTGGTTTATCATTTGATTTTGGGTTTAAATTTCTATATTTTCGGTTGAATTGTTTGTCTTTCGGTTTAAAGTAAAACGCTTGTTCATAATTTTCAAAGTCTGGTGTATTTAATCTTCTACGTCCTTCGTCAAGAAGTCTAGCTTTTAGATTTGATGTTAAATAAGAAAACGATTTGTTTTATAATTCAAGAATTAAAGTAGTTTTTTATAAGACGTTTGAATATAGAATTAGAAAAGTACAATAATTTATGTGCATGTGTTAAAAGTATTATGTATACATTTCATATAAAGTGTTATATTTTTATGTCAATTAAATTAATTTTGCACAGCAAATCTTCAACAGTTTTATTTGGTAAGTAAAATGTATTCAAATGTAAATGTTTTCAAAAACACTTCCAAAAAATATTCAATCCGATCAAGGGAGAGTTTTTTAATAAGGAATTTTTTAGAAAACTTATGTAAAGAAAAAATTAATCATTAGAGTCAATTTTAATCGCACAAAAAGCGATAAAGTAATTCGTTGTCATTTAAAGTGCTCATGAAATTTTTTTTCGAAGTTTAACCACTTTGTCTGTAAGTTTAAAAGGGTAAAAAAAAAAAGTTAAAAATGTCTATTTCTTAAAATAACAGGGTAATTTGGATTACTAGTTATGATAAAGTGAAGTATGAGTTTTTTAACAACAAAAATTAGAAAACTTATGGAAAAAAAGAAAATTAATCATTATCCCACATATTCTGCAATGAAAGCATCCATTGTAGAACGTTTTAACGGTACTTTTTTAAAAAATTCAATGTGGAAACAGCTTATTTCTCAGGGTAATTATAAAATGGATATCTATTTTACCAACATTAATTGAAAACTATAATTCCACGTATGATCATACAATTAAGCTTCAACCTAAAAAAGCTACAAAGAAAAACGAAAAATTACTATTAAAAACTGTATACAATAAGTTAAAAATTTTTCGTAAAGCAAAATATGAAGTTGGATATTTTGTTTGTATAAGCAAATTTAGAAGAATTTTTGCAAAAGGTTATCAACCTAACTGGTCAACAGAAATGTAATATAATATAAATAAAATATTTAAATTTTTTTTTGTTTATTTTTTGCATTTTTACTTTCGCTCTTTTTATTCTAGTAAAGTTTATACGATTCAACTATGTATGTACTTAATATGATTTTAATAAAATACATTTATCACAAAAAGTGTTTTCATTATTTGTATGTATTTAGTTCTGTATTTAAATCCAGTTCTAAAAATATTATTTTTCTTATTTTTTATACCCTACACATTAAGTATAGGGTATATTAACATTGGTATGGTGTTTGTAACCATCAAAAGGAAGCGAGTTAGGTATAGACATGTATATATATTCTGAATCAGGATCATCTCCTGAGTCGATTTAGCGATGTCCGTCCGTCCGTCCGTCCGTACGCACGATAACTCAAAAAATAATCATGCTATTTTGATGAAATTTATACTGTAGGTTAACAATGACTAAGGTAAGGCGGGGATTGTAAATGGGCCAAATCGGACTATGCGTTCGGGTTCCTCTCATACAACTCCCAAAACCGAATACGCATATCTTCGAAATTAATAAAGATAGAAACTTGAAATTTTGTACGAGGCTGTGTTTTCCTGAATCTCTGATATCCCTAAAATTTGAGATGAATTGGAGTGGTTGTTCGGGTAGCTCCCATACAACTTTCAAAATCGAACAAGCATATGTTCGAAATTAATAAAGATAAAAACTTCAAATTTAGTACTAGGGTGTTGTTTCCTGAATCCCTTATTTGTACAAAATTGGAGATGAATTGGAGGAGCTGTTGGGGTACCTCCCACACAACTCCCAAAACCGAACAAGCATATCTTCGAAATTAATAAAGATAGGAACTTCAAATTTGATACGAGGGTGCTGTTTCCTAAATCCCTAATTTGCATAAAATTTGAGATGAATTGAAGTGATCGTTCGGGTACCTCCCATACAACTCCCAAAACCGAACAAGCATATCTTCGAAATTAATAAAGATAGAAACTTCAAATTTGATACCAGGGTGTTGTTTCCTGAATCCCTGATTTGCCTAAAATTTCAGATGAATTGGAATGGTTGTTCGGATATCTCCCACACAACTCTCAAGACCGAACAAGCATATCTTCCAAATTAATAAATATAAAAACTTGAAATTTGATATAAGAGTATTCTACCCTGTTCTGATGATGTCTCTAAAATTTGAGATGAATTGGGATGGTGGTCCGGGTGCCTTCACACACTTCCCAAGACCTTACAAGCATATCTTTGAATTTAATAAAGATAGAAACCTGAAATTTTGTACAAAGGTTGTAAAAGCATTTATTTTTTTTAGCTTATATTAAATACCTAACTAAAATAACTTATGGATTTTTAATTTCATTTGAATTTTTTAGGTGTAGGGTATAAATAAGTCGGTTGCATCGACTTACTGTAACTTTTCTTGTTTTTTAATTGTATTACCTATTGTTTTTGTTATTTAAGTAATTTAAAGGTATTTTATTTTTTTTTTTTTTTGTGTTTAACTTCTAACATTTTTTTTTAAAAAACTCAAATGTTCAGAACCTTTTTAATTGTTTTAAATGATTGGTCTTCTTATTTAATTTTAATTAAACATTTTTTAACTTTTATATTTTAAAAAATTTGGTTCTGTTTTTTTTTTTTGCAATATTATTTTTCTCTTTTTAAAACTTTATATTTCAGTTATTTATATTTTGTCAATTATATTACATTTTTATCTGACTTAATTAAAATGTTAATACTTTATTTAATAGTTTATTGGTGTTACCAGTACTTTTAACTCAATTCTTAAATAATTATAATTTATTCAACTCAACGAAACACAAATAAAATTTTTATATTAATTTGCACAATATTTGTTTTTATTGAATTACAATATTTTTGTTGCCCTTTTTAATGCATTCTAAAACTAACTTGCATTTACGTTGAAAATTATACAATAACTAAACTGAGGCAGTGGTGTAATTTAAGAGAACTCTGTCAGCAGTTTAATTTTTAGTACCTATTCATAATTATGATAATATTATTTTATGTTAGTTTTTTTTATATATTATATACATTGTACGCACGAATGTAATACATTATATAACATGATAAAAACAATAAATACATTTCATATTAACTTTTAAAAACAGGTTTTATCATGTTAATTTTTTTTCTAATGCTTAAAAATAATAATGTTGCATAGATTCAAAATGCAGAAAAAAACAAAACACTTTTATTTTACAAACATATCTTTTTTATTTTACACCAAATAAGTGAGTAAGTTCCGCATAATATATGTACATATCCATCTACTAAATTATGTACCTAGTTACCTTTGCACACTTAAATCATTCAAACGGAACTTTCTAGCTTTCAATTCTAATGGGTGTTCAAAATTGAGGTATCATTTTGATTTTGTCGCCATTTATTTTTCTACCTGGAATTTTTATACGAGGTTTCTTTAGGTATATTCTAAATACATTCCGGTTAGTTAATATGGAACGTTACACGAAGGAACAACGTGTTTTTGTTATTACAACATTTTTTGAAAATGGTAAAAGTTTTCAAGATGTAATTAGGAAATTTCGAACAAAATTTGGTAGAGAAAATGCTCTAACAAATCGTGCCATCAAGCTGATGGTTGATAAATTTCTAGAAACTGGATCTGTTCTTGATAACAGAGGCAACATTTATCAACGTAGTGACCATTCAACCGAGAATGTAGCAGCTGTGAGCAGAAGTGTTGAAGAAGATCCAAAAACTTCCATTCGTCATCGTTCGCAGCAATTAAACATCAAACCATCCACATTATTCAACATTTTGCATCGTGATCTCCATTTAAAGGCTTATAAGATCCAGCTGACGCAAGAATTAAAACCAAGTGACCATGCATTACGTCGGCAATTCGTTTCTTTGGCAATCGAAAAACAAGAAGAAAATGAGAATTTTTTTAACAAAATAATCTTCACCGACGAAGCTCATTTCCAGCTTAATGGCTACGTCAATAAACAGAATTGCCGCATTTGGGGTGAAGAGAATCCAAGGGTTATCTTAGAGCAACCAGTATATCCACAAAAAGTTATGGTTTGGTGTGGTTTGTGGTCAGGAGGAATCATCGGACCATATTTTTTTGAAAACACAAATGGAAATGCGATTACGGTCAATGGAAATCGCTACAGGGAGATGATCCGAAGCTTTTTGTGGCGGGAAATTGATGATTTGCACGTAGAGAATATGTGGTTTCAACAGGACGTTGCCACTTGCCACCCAGCAAGAGAAACAATGGATCTTTTGAAGGAAAAGTTCGAAGATCGTATTATTTCTCGTAGAGGAGGAGTGATGTGGCCACCAAGATCTTGCGATTTGACACCGTTGGATTTTTTTTTGTGTGGTTTTGTGAAATCGAAAGCGTACAGCAATAACCCCACAACAATTCAAGAGCTTAAAAACAACATTATCGAGCAGATTTCAACCATTGAGAACAGTTTATTGGAAAACGTGATTCAGAATTTTGGTAAAAGATTGGAAGCCTGCCGAAGTAGTAGAGGGGGCCACTTGGCCGACATAATTTTTCATTATTAACCGGAACCTATTTGTAATAAATTAAAATAAAAATATATTTAATATTTCAAAAAAAAAGTCTTTTTTTATTAAAATTAAAATGATACCTCAATTTTGAATAGTTTCAATACTTTTAACTCACCTGATCGTAAACAAAGTATACGATTAATTAAAAATTTGTGGTCATATTTTTCATTAGAACCATAATGATACACAATAATATAAGCTCATTACTATGTATATACATTTTAACGGATTTCCTATACTTTACCTATTATTTTTACCCTTATACTATTTTATTTTATTTATCTGTGATAAATTGACTTACGGAAAAGTCGTTAAAAATATTTATTATTGCACTAGAAACTGAATATGTATCTTCTTTTAATCATATTAAACAGTTACTTTATGTGTACTTTACTCTAAAGTAAACTCTATACTCTATATACTCTAAATGTATACTCTAAATGTTACTTTATCACTACGCAAAATTTACTTATAAAAAGCTAATTTGTTTTATATGTACATACGAATGTGATACAATACATAGTAGGATTAGGATACCAACAATAAATACATTTCATATAGTATAAAAAAATAAATATTATTAAATGTAATTATTAAATATTCGAAAAAATAATTAACTATTCATTAATATTCAACCACCTTTCAATGAAATAAAAAAGCTTTATATACGTAATTAAATCATACCAACAAAAACAGTTCTGTGCTGTGACATAGTTAGTTAGACGGTTGGTAAGTTTTTTTTAAAAATAAAATCTATAAAAAATTATTAAGTTTGATTCATTTTTGTGGCGTCTTAAAAAATAATACTATAGGTAGTACAATATTATTTTGATCATATAATATATCGTACAATGCAATGTACATTAATCCCGATGACGTCATCCTTAATCATGTATGTATCATATGTATCACATAGAGGTACTTGACATGTATCATTTAGTTAACATATTGTGCTTACTAATCATTCATTTTTATTCAGTTAATTCAGCTGACTGTCTAGATCCGGCGCCCTCACATTCAGCAAACTGTCTGGCGCAACCGGCCGTGGACTATACCTACTGGTGTCTTAGAATTTATTACGACTAACAATATTTTGTATTAGATTATAATTAGATAATTGTTGGATGAAATTTTAAACCATTTTGTTATTAATTTAATGTAGGAATTTTTTATTTTAACAAATGAAGTTGGATGCAATTACTTAGAGTTTGGTGTGAAACCATCCAGAAAAATCTGAAATTACATCTTTTTGGTTCCAAAGGAGCCCTTTTAGCTCTTTATATGTTGTATGGAGATTTCAATATTTATACCCGCATATCGTCATGTGGGGTATTATTGAAAAAGTCTTGGCGAGCTCTTCAACTTTTGTTTCGGGACCAGTATTCTAGGATGCCTGAGTCCGTTTATAAGCCCTTAATATAAAAGTAAGCTGTATATTATCATGTGCGGTATCATTAAAAAGGTCTTGGCGAGCTTAGCAACTTTTGTTTGGGGAATCTGGTTTCTGGAGACCCCACTTGGGGTCAGAAAGCTTTTATAAGCCCTTGATATAAAATCAGCTGTATATGATTATGTGGAGTATCATTGAAAAGATCTTGGCGAACTTTTCAACTTTAGTTTGGGGACCATTGTTCTAGCACGCCCTGCTTGGTTCCTGAAACTCTTTATAAGTCCTTAATATAAAAGACAACAGTATATTATCACGTGGGTATCATGAAAAAGATCTTGACCAGCTCTACAACTTTTGTTTGTGGACCATGGTTCAAGACCTTCCTGTTGAAGGATGACAGCGTGTATGATCCCTTACTATAAAAATCAGTGATACAATGCCTTTTCAACATGCTTTTTAATCATGCGATTTAATCATCTGTTTGACGCTTGCAATGCAAGCACACATTACTAGTTATATATATAAAGCTGTTCCTAACAAATGCATGAAACCACTCACTCATTTCGTATCAAAAAGATGAAGCACTTCTAGATGTGCTAGAGACTAGTTGCAAAAGGCATTTGATAGAGTTTGGTGTGAAATCATCCAGAAAAATTACTGAAATTACATCTTTTTGGTTCCAAAAGAGCCCTTTTAGCCCTTTGTATGTTGTATGGAGATTTCAATATTTATAACCTAATATCGTCATATGGGGTATCATTGAAAAGGTCTTGGCGAGCTGTTCAACTTTTGTTTGGAAACCAGTATTCTAGAACGCTTTTCTTGGTCCCTGAGACCGTTTATAAGCCCTTAATATAAAAGTAAGCTGTATATTATTATGTGCGGTATAATTAAAAAGATCTTGGAGAGCTCTCCAACTTTAGTTTGTGGACCAGTATTCTAGGACACCCTCCTTGGTCCCTGAGATCGTTTATAAGCCCTTAATATAAAAGTAAACTGTATATTATCATGTGTAGTATCATTAAAAAGATCTTGGCCGTCTTAACAACTTTTGTTTGGGAACTGTGGTTTCTGGAGACCCCACTTTGGTTCAAAAAGCTTTTATAAGCCCTTTGTATGAAATCAGCTGTATATGATTACGTGGGTATCATTGAAAATATCTTGGCGAGCTCTTCAACTTTAGTATGAAGAGCTCGCCAAGAATGCCAAGAGACTATTGTTCTAAAACGGCCTGCTTGCTTCCTTAAACTGTTTGTAAGCCCTTAGTATAAAAGACAACAGTATATTATCATGTGGGGTCTCATTAGAAAGATCTTGACCAGCTCTACAACTTTATATTGTGGACCATGGTTCAAGACCGTCCTGTTGGAGAATGAGAGCGTTTATGAGCCCTTACTATAAAAATCAGTGATACAATGCTTTTTCACCATGCGATTTAATCAACTGTTTGACGCTTGCAATGCAAGCACACATTACTAGTTGTATTATATGTCGTCACGGCTAATAATAATTTAAAAGGTCTAGGCACTAAACGAAAAAAAGCTATATAGGGGTCTATTTTTCATGAAAATACCCTAGTCTTATGAGAAAAATAGGGGGCTATTACAAATCTTGAAATAACTCAAAAAATATGAACTTTTTTTAAGTTCGTCCAAAGGGTGTATTAAAATTTCATCTTCTTTACATCATTTGATAAAAAATAATTTTATAAAAAATAATTTTTCATTGATAAATATTAATTTTAAAAAATGTCTTCCAATTACTTTTTTATTTAAAAAAGTTTCTTAAAAACTTTGAAAGAGAGTATTTTTTTCGTATAATACTGAGCAAAAAAATTGTAATAATTTAAACAATTAATTAACTTAATATTTTTTTTAAACTGGTAGGCCTAGTACACTTCACCTAAAATATGAACTTCGAAATGAAAAATATATTAATATATATCCAAAAATAATATTTTTCATTAAAATTATTTTAAATAAAAAATAAAAAATATCACAAATTAAAAAAAAAATAACTAAAATTATAAAAAAAAAACATTTCATTAAAATTAGATGGGAGAGAAAGAAATTTAGAAATAATGGAATAAACAGATCTTGAAATAATTTTTCATTGATAAATATTAATTTTAAAAAATGTCTTCCAATTACTTTTTTATTTAAAAAAGTTTCGTAAAAACTTTGAAAGAGAGTATTTTTTTCGTATAATTCTGACCAAAATAATTGTAATGATTTAAACAATTAATTAACTTAATATTTTTTTTAAACTGGTAGGCCTAGTCCACTTCACCTAAAATATGAACTTCGAAATGAAAAATATATTAATATATGTATATCCAAAAATAATATTTTTCATTAAAATTATTTTAAATAAAAAATAAAAAATATCACAAATTAAAAAAAAAATAACTAAAATTATAAAAAAAAAACATTTCATTAAAATTAGATGGGAGAGAAAGAAGTTTAGAAATAATGGAATAAACAGATCTTGAATTGGCGAAAATTAAAAATTACATTACGATGATTTTCAACAATATTTTTGAGTTTTTAAACCTAAAAGTTGAATTTGCTCAATAATATTTAATATTTCTCGCTTTCACAATCATTTTCTGAATGTTGATAGCGTGTAACAAAAGACAAAGCTTGTTTTAAAATAAAGGAAGAATTATTACCAGAGTTCAATTGCACGCTATTGAAAAACGAAATTATTTGCTCTTATTTTATTTATTTGCTTCCTTAAAACCTGTGAAGCAGGTAACGGACAGATCGTTAGTAATAGTTATTCTAAATTTAAAATCTTTTAAATATTTAACTTAATAGTTATTCTAAAATAAAAATTACAATTAAGTAATTATTATCAGATAAAACATATAAAAGCATATTGTTGTTTTTATCTTTGTATAAATTTCAGCCATTTAAATTTTTTTTTTTTTCAATTTTGAAATTTTAAAATTAAATCATCATCGTATGTTTCGGTTTTCTTTTTAAATAAACATTAAGGGTAATTGGAGAAAATACTGGGAACTGCATTTGGTATCAAACGCAGCCTATGAGAGTTATTTAAAGAAAAGATGATTCCGAAAAATGTAATTTACATATGGAACTTTACGCCTTCGGATCCCAACCGGATATTAATACGGCCGTTATCCATAATGTTCTCAAAGGCTTTTTTTTGGAAATCGAAAAAAAGCAAAAGAAAAAGTCAAAGACTGTTTAGTCCAAGAATTTCACATTTTTTAAATTTTCACATCTTATTTAAATTAATATTAAAAAACAATATAAAAAATATTATTTAGTTAATTCTTTAAAGTAAAATTTTAAAAAATAATTTTGCAATATAAATTTAAAAACAAGTAAATGTAACAGTAAGTCGATGAAACCGACTTATTAATACCCTACACCTCGATAATTCGAATTAAATTAAAAATCCATAAGTTTTTTTAGCAGCTGCTTGAACTTCTTCCCTTTTGTGTCTTATTCAACTCGAATTTCAGGAAAGTAAAAGAGGCATCCTCTTGGGATATGCTTGACACCTTTGTAAAAAACTTTAAGTTTCTATCTTTATTAATTTCGAAGATTGTTAGTCCTTGGGAGTTGTGTGTCAGGTACCCGAATTGTCACTCCAATTCATCGAATCATTTCGATTCATCGAATCGAAAACATGCCAGAACACCATTGTACTAAATTTAAAGGTTCTACTTTTGTTGGTTTTGGAGATATGCTCGTTGCTCTTGTGCTCGTCCGGAAGTTTCCAAAATACGAACCCATGGTTAAAATTCTTTCAAATGTCAGTTTCCAATTTTACAGAAAAGGAAACATAACAGAACACCTTTGTACTAAAAATAAAAGTTCTATCTTTGTTGGTTGTGGAGATGTACTCGTTTGGTCTGGGGCTCGTCCGGAAGCTTCCAAGATTGGAACCCATGGACCAAATCCTCACAAATTTCAGAAACATAAATCAAACATGAAGGAACACCTTTCTGCCTACTTTAAAGGTTATATCTTTGTTGCTTTTGGAGATAATATCATTTTCTCTGGCGCTGGTTCGGAAGCTTCCAAAATCCAAAGCCATGGACCATATCCTCTTAAATTTCACAGACATAAATCAAACGGAAAAAACATCATTGTAAAAAATTTAAAGGTTCTATCTTTGTTGGTTTTGGAGATAATCTCGTTTGCTCTGGGGCTCGTTCGGAAGCTTCCAAAATCCAAACCCATGGACCAAATCCTCTTAAATTTCAGAGACATAAATCGAACGGCAAGGAACATCATTCTGCCAAATTTAAAGGTTATATCTTTGTAGTTTTTGGAGATAATCTCATTTGCTATGGGGCTCGTTAGGAAGTTTCCAAAATCCAAACCCATGGACCAAATCCTCTCAAATTTTAGAGACCTAAATCAAACATGAGAAAACACCATTCTGCCAAATTTAAAGGTTATATCTTTATTGGTTTTGGAGTAAATCTCATTTGCTCTGGGGCTCGTTCGAAAGTTTCCAAAATCCAAACCCATGGACCAAATCCTCTTAAATTTCAGAGACATAAATCGAATGGGAAGTAACATCATTGTACAAAATTTAAAGATTCTATCTTTGTTGGTTTTGGAGATAATCTCGTTTGCTCCGGAATCTTTCGGAAGCTTCCAGAATCCGAACCCATAGACGGATTTTGTCCAGATTCGAACTTAGCCTTCCTTTTGGAATTAGTAACCTACTATATAAATTTCATCAAGATCACTTTATTAGTTTTTGAGTTATCGTGCGAACGGACGGACGGACATCGTTAAATCGACTCAGGAGGTGATCCTGATTCAGAATATATATACATGTCCATATCTAACTCGCTTCCTTTTGGTGGTTACAAACACCATACCAAAGTTAACATACCCTATACTTTAGGTGTGGGGTATAATAAATACCTACAGTTTATTCTCATAACTATTATACAATGAATTTTTTTTTATTAACTGTATCCTAAAAAACGAAAATTTAAATTATTTGTTAGCTACATATGCACAAATAAATGAGTTGACTTGAAATAATTTAAAGGAATGTTTATATTTTAACAAATAAAGTTAGTTGAAATTGCATATTTTAAAAATTTTATTGTATGTAGTGTGTTTACTACAATTGAATTTGTAAACTGTAACTTTAAATTTTAACTATTACTTTATAAAAGTAACAATAAAATGTAAATATTGTTATTTCTTTTTATTAAAATGGACTGCTTTTAGTACAGAGTATCTCATGTGCTCCCATAGTATATATATTTATATAGAGGTTTTGCTCGTAGCTCGCAATCATAAAGTTAAGAGGACTTCATCCACCTCAAGACATACTAATATGTTTCCCACCAATTTCGTAATAAGAATAATGTATATAAAAAAAAATGTTTTATAAATAAATAAAAAATTTTATTTTATTAAATTAAGTAAATTTTCAATTATTATTTATAAAGAAAATATTTGTTTCAAAATGCGATTTAAACAGTATTTATGTTTATTGAAAGTAGTATAGCTATGCCGATTTGACTCCCGGAAATGACGTCATGACCATGTAGTATCAAATTAAGTAAATTTTCAATTATTATTTATAAAGAAATTATTTGTTTCAAAATGCGATTTAGACAGTATTTATTTTTATCAAAAATAGTATAGCTATGCCGATTTAACTCCAGGAAATGACGTCATGACCATGTAGTATCATACCATATCAGACCATGTTGTTGACTACAGGAAGTGATGTTATTGGAATGTTAAAGTAATATGTGAATTTATTTACAGTAATGTGCTATAAGGGGTTAATATTGAAATTAGTATTATTGCAATTATTTATGTGTGCAATATATAAACGTAATGAAACTTGGAAAATTCCTATTAAAAGGCTTTTGATGTTAGTATTAAGCCGGCGTTGTTGTGTAATATAAATTCATATAAAATTTTTGAAGGTTAACAAGTTAATGCAGAATAAATTTCATAATTGGAATAAAAACGTAACTCTGGAATACCCGTATGAACGTAATATATCCTGTTTCTATAAAACATGATCATCTTTTAAAAAGATTCAGATGTTTTAGTACCGACGTTAACTACAGAGATATATTTAGGAATGTAAATTGTGGAGTTGTATGACAGCTACAGAAATCTATTGCGCCTAGCTTCATTAAGTTCCAAGAAATGCAAGAAGCCTGAACCGGCTGCTTTAGACAAATCAAATTTTACAAAAGTTTTTGGCATGTAACTCGACACCTTTTCATTTAATTTAAGATAGCTAGCTTCAATAGACACTGAGTTATTTTCATTTAAAAATTGAAGTTGTATGGCAGCTACCCGAACTTGTTGCACCAGCAGAACCAAATTTTACAGAAGTTGTTGCCATAAAATTGGATCATCATTTGTAAGATTTCAGACCCCTAGTTTCATTAAGTTCCAAAGGTGCAAGAAGCCTGAATCGGCTGCTTTAGACCAACTAAATTTTACATAAGTTGTTGGCATATAACTCGTCAGCTCTTTACTAAATTTCAGATTCCTAGCTTCAGTACACACTGAGTTATTTTCATTTCAAAAGAGAAGTTGTATGGCAGCTACCCGAACCTGTCGTACCATCACAACCAAATTTTACCAAAGTTGTTGCCATAAAACTTGATCATTATTTGCAAAATTTCAGATATCTAGCTTGAATAGACACTGAGTTATTTCCATTTAAAGAAAGAAGTTGTATGGCAGCTACTCGAACCCGGTGGCCGAAATTGCTGGATTTAAATAGCAAAACTAACAATTTTGCATAAGTGACGTAAGAAATATTTCAGCCTCCTAGCTCATTTATTTCTTGAGTTATCGTGCAGACGGACACTGAGTTATTCTCATTTAAAAAGATAAGTTGTATAGCAGCTACCCGAACTTGTTGCACCAGCAGAACCAAATTTTACACAAGTTGTTACTATAAAACTGGATCACCATTTGTAAGATTTCAGGCGCCTAGCTTCACTAAGTTCCAAGAGGTGCGAGAAGCCTGAACCAACTACTTTAGACCAACCATATTTTACAAAAATTGTTGGCATGTAACTCGATACCTTTTCACTAAATTTCAGATAGCTAGCTTCAATAGACACTGAGTTATTTTAATTTAAAAAGAGAAGTTGTATGGCAGCTACCCGAACCCATCGCACCACGACAACAAAATTTTGCAGAAGTTGTTGCCATAAAAGTTGATCATGATTTGCAAGATTTCAGACGCCTAGCTTCATTAAGTTCCAAGAGGTGCAAGAAGCCTGGATCGGCTGCTTTGGACCAACCAAATTTTACAAAAGTTGTTGGCACGTAACTTGACAGCCCTTTACTAAATTTCAGCTTCCTAGCTTCAGTAGACACTGAGTTATTTTCATTTAAAAAGATAAGTTGTATGGCAGCTACCCGAACCTGTCGTACCATCAAAGTCTAATTTTACAGAAGTTGTTGTCATAAAACTTGATCATCATTTGCAAAATTTCAGATACCTAGCTTGAATATACACTGAGTTATTTCCATATAAATAAAGAAGTTGTATGGCAGCTACTCAAACCCGGCGGCCGAAAATGCTGAATTTAAATAGAAAAATTTACAATTTTGCAAAAGTGACGTAAAAGATATTTCAGCCTCCTAGCTCCTTTATTTTTTGAGTTATCGTGCGGACGGACGGACGGACGTACATGGCTTAATCGACTCAGAATTCAATTCTGAGCCGATGTATATCTTTAACACTATATCCAGCTCGACTCCTTTAAGGTGTCACAAACGTAATGGCAAATTTATTATACCCTTATTATAACATAGTTCATACGGGTATAGCAAGTTATTATACGGAAATATGTATTATGTATATGATTGAATGAAGGGTATTATTGATTTGAATTTAGGATTAGAGTAAAAGAATATGTGTTATGAAATTTAAAAATTAAATTATTAAGTGGATTTAAAAAGCTTTAAGGTAGGGGATTTAAGGCTTTGGTACGATGTTATAAAATTAAAAGCTTCAGCAAGTTTAAAGATTTGGAAAAGTGAAAGTTGGTCGAATTAGTGCTTTCGTAGTATGATTTAAAAGGCAGTAGCAAGGACCGAATCGGACCTCGCCGAAGTTATTGGGAGCATGTATCAACCATCTTAGATTTTGAATAGATTATATTATATTGGAAAGAAGTGTTATGAAATTATCAAAAATATCATATAGTATGTAGTGAATGTTTATGGTTTTGCGATAAAAATTAAAAAATGTTACTTAAATGCACATTAACTTGATTACCTCAAGCTATTTTAATTCTTTTTTAATATAAAACATGAAACATGTGTATTTTTGTGGTTGTATTTATAAAATCGTGACTAAAATGAATAATGAATTTAATCATGAACTTGATTAGAATAAATAATTAAGTAGGTACATACATACAAAATGAAAAAAAAAATTAATGTAGAACAAAATTTATAATGTTCTTGTAAAATTACTTTTATTTATGCAAACTTGAGGTATGTTATTGGCAACTAATACAATATAATATAATGCAAATAATTAAATATATACGAAATGAAAAAAGCTTTTTGTGTTAAATGTATTTTATTAAAATCATATTATTAACTTTACTAAAATAAAAAAGCGAATGCAAATGTTTATGTAAGAAACATTGAAAAACCTCTCGAAAAAATTGAAGTAACCAAATCTATAGGTTACACATATTATTCATATGAGGATTCGGAATTACATTTGGATTATTGGATAACAGAAAAAAAATATGAAAAATTTGAAAACAAAATTACTTGAACTATTCAAATTAGCTGTTGCTAATAATAAAGAATTGAATGGAATGATGATTTATTAGTTCAATCATCTGCTTTTGGAAGTAGCAAAGTGCGGGAGATAAGTTATTGGATTGAATTAATTTAAAAAAAAAACAATTTTATAATTTAGTTCTTTAGTAGTTAGTTTTATTATCAAAATAATTATGAACATCTTCGATTTATTATTAGGCTATTTATACAAAATTACATAGATATGGTTTAAACATAATTGCTAATTTAGCATTTAAATTTGAAAAACAATTATTAAGAAATTTTAAGTTAAATTAAATTATTATTGAAAAATTACATAATTGCTTATTTAGCATTTAATATTAAATTTGGAAAACAATTATTGAGAAAGTTAAATAAAATTATTATTGCAACGTTTGCAAAGTTATTTAGAATTTATTTAAAGTTCAATTTATTTACAGAGTGTAATAAAGGTAAAAGTGCAATGTAAACTTTAAACAGGTTGATTGACTGTGTTACTGGAATATGTAACTTCTCCCCCCTTGGAAAAGAGCGACGGCCATGTGAACTGGAGTTTCGATGGTTCTATGGTAGGAGCGATAAATGAGGCCACTGGATAATTGGTTTTGTGGTGTGATTTTTGATAAATAATAATATATAAAAGCAAAATTATAAAGATGGCTGCTGTAGTACTGGTTATTAAAGTTATGATGAAAAGGTCGGTTTGTTTTGCATAGAGTGTTAAATCTTCGGTTGAGTCCCTTTTTGTAAACTGATAATTTTCCAATGTTTTAAACGACGTAAAATTGTGTGAATATGTGACGTTAACCTGAGTGAATTGTGTAGTGGGATATATATTGATTTCGTCCCAATGATTTTGTAATATTGAGGAATATATGACTTCGTTTATTTTAATATCGCAATTCCGGAAGTGAATTAATAAGTTTCCTTTTACTTTTTGATGTCTTGGCCCACAAGTTGTGTTGATAATTGTGTTTGGGATGTTAATTAGGATGATATAGTTAGGTTCTGGTTGGTATATTTCGATATTTACATCTCTTAAGTGTAATTCACAATTAGCTGGTTGATTTTGTAGTAGTTTACCAATACATTTTGAGGATGCAATGTTTTCTTGATGAAACGTTTCTTTGCAATAGTATGTCTGCTCTATTTTTGTGCATTTATCATTTAAGTACAATATATTGTTACTATTTGCAAGTAAATAAGGTTTACAAGAAATTGTTTTATTTATACTTACTGGAAGGGGAATTATGCGGAATAAGGTAAATGTCTCTTTGGAAATAATTGGGATTTGAATGTTAAATATTATATTGCTATCATTATAGTAAGCTTCAAGTGTTAAAAATTCATATATAACTTCATCTGAATTAATAGTAATGTTTTGATTATTGAAAATTTCGTGGATTTCTTGGATTTCTAAAGCATTTAAGATTTGCTTTGATATTATGTTGAGTTTAGCAAGAACAATTGCTTCTGTGATATTTCTTAAATGATTATTTAATAAGTCAATGTTGTAATTAATTTGGTTTAAGAATTGAAGATATTTGAATTTTTTTTCGTCAGACCGTATAGTATTTCGAAGTTCGTCTCTAAAAAGATTGAAGTAATTCACAATAGTTTTTTGTTGGTAATTTATATGATTTGTTATGTTTTGAAATCGTTCGATCATTCTATTGTTAACTAAATTTTGATGGTGGGTTTCGCCAATTAAATTATTTTCATTTTGCATTATTTTTGCATTAATTAGGGTGCCTAAGCCATTTACAAGTCCTCGTTTTTTCCTGAATCTTGGCATAAGCGAATGAAGTTTAATTTTAAGTTCTTGTAATTTCATACTAGTTATGGTAAGAGATTCTGTTAAACTAGTTATTGGAGTTAAAGTGTCTATTGAAGTTTCAATGTTATTTATGTTTTGTTGGTAATCTTGTAATTTTATGATTGAAGGAAATTCTTGTGGGTTTTTATGACCTTTGCAGTACCGAGGTCCATAGGTAGGATTGCTTTACTATTAGATAAATCATGGATTTCCATCCTTTGGGCTATTGCCAGAAGAGTTAACCTGTAATTTTTGTTTTCTTTTAAGTTTCGATTTATGTAATTTTTGGTTTTTAGTGGTGATTATGGTAATTTTGTTATTTTTCTTGATTTTATGTTTAGAAAATCTGGGGATAATTTTGTTTCTTCTCCATTCTTGTCTATAAACTGTTTCATTTTCTTGCATATCTGTAGGTTCGAATCTACTTTCATTAAGTTTGGTAATATTTTTTTGGGCAATATTTTCTAGTTGGGTTTAATAGACGGGTATAGATTTTTTTGGAATTCATTCAGTTTACTTAGATACTCATATTCGTTATTGAACTGAACGTTATTATTGAACTTAGAAGTTCTTCCATAGAATAGTTCGAATGGAGTATGTTTCGTAACAGAATGTATGGCATTGTTATATGTTATTATTGTTTTGTTTAGAATGTCATTATGGTCGGTTTCTATTTGGTTTTCTTTATATTTATGTAAAATGATTCTATAAATTTCTGTCAGGGTTGAATGTAAGCGTTCTACGGGAGAGTTACTGGAAGATTGTTGGAAGGAAGTGAAATGTAGTTCAAAGTTGTATTGTTTGCAAAAGTCTTTAAAAATGTTGGATGTAAATTCAGATCCTTGGTCACATATTGGTTTTGAGGGTAAGCCGTGAAGGCTTATAAAATGTTTCATTGATTTCATTACATTTAGGCTATTTCTCGTTTCTAATGGGTATGCGGCTGCGAATTTGGAAAACTTGTCAACAATAGTTAAATTTAGATTATGGTTAATGGTATATATATCAATATGTAAGATACTTAAGGGTTGTAACGGTATTTCGGGTTTTTCGAACTTTAAATTTAAAGGTTGTCTATCGTATTTAAGTCTTGTACAAATGTCACAATTATTTATAGTACGAGTTATTTTGTTTTTCATAAATAGAAAGAAATATTGTCGTTTCAAATGGTTAAGAGTTTCATTTATTCCCCTATGATATTGTATGGTAGTCATTAATTATTTGGTCTTGCTCATCTTCATTTTTTACATCTGTTAGTAATTCTGTGCATCTAATAATTTTGAACGTTTTACTATTTGAGAAAAATTGTGAGTAAACACTTTGAACAATTTTGAAAGTTTCGTTATCGGTATAGACTGCAGTTATTCTATTAGGTGATAAATATTCTTTGAATAGCTTGGTAATACTTTCTATGGTAAAATTAGTTTGACGAAAAGTTCTTCTTTGTTTATTACGGAAAATTATTTCTAATGAAGTTTGTGGTCCTTTGTCTGTTTTTTGAAGAATAAGTTGAAGGTTAAATTCGTTTAGCGGCCTTTCTGAAATATATATATGATCGTCTAGATTTTCATTAGTTGAGTGAATGGTAGAGGTTGCAGCTTCTCTATTTGTACTAGCTGTAGTAGCATTATTTGTCTCAGGAGTGTTAATATCTTGTACTATAACTCTACTTAAAGCGTCTGCGTTTGAATTTTGAGTTCCTTTCTTATAAATTATCTCGTAATCGTAGTCTTCGAGCTTAAGTCTCCATCTCACGATCTTTGAATTAGGGTCCTTTAAGCTCATCAACCAAGTGAGAGGTTTCTGGTCCTTTACGATCTTAAACTTTCCCCCAAACAAATACGGTCTAAAGTATTTTGTGGACCATACTATTGCGAGAAGTTCCTTTTCGATAGTGGAATAATTTAGTTCTGAGTCTGTCAGTGTCCTGCTAGCGTAACAAATTGGCAGGTCACTACCGATAGGTCCTTGAGACAAAACGGCACCTATTGCGAAGTTACTCGCATCAGTAGTTAAGACAAATGGCTTGGAAAAGTCCGGATATTGTAAGATAGGGTCGTTAGTTAGCAGATGTTTTCAATTTTCAAATGCTTTAACATAATTTTCGTTCAGGTCAATTTTCTTTCCTTTCTTGAGGCAACTTGTAAGTGGTTTTGTTAATGTTGCGAAGTTTTTGATAAACTTTCGGTAATAACCTAGAAGTCCCAAAAATCCTTTAATTCCTTTCTGTGTGGTTGGAATAGGAAAGTTTTTAATTGCTTTAATTTTTTCTGGAATAGGTTTTATACCATCTGTAGAGACGATATGTCCCAAAAAAGCGACTTCTTTATGTAGAAATTCAGACTTATCGAGTTCTACTTTGAGATTAGCCTGGCGTAATTTATTAAAGACTTTTCGAAGACTTTCTCCGTGTTCTTGTAAGGACGTGGAGTACACGATAATGTCGTCTAAATAAACTAGACAGACTTTACCTTGTAAATCTTGGAGGATATTTTCCATAACACGTTGGAAAGTGGATGGGGCGTTTTTCAACCCAAAAGGCATCCTTATATATTCATAATGCCCACCTTCTACGGTGAAGGCAGTTTTCTTCACATCTCTTGGATCCATCTCTATTTGGTGCAATCCACTCGCGAGATCTATAGTGGTAAAATAAATACTTTTACCAAGTTTATCAAGGATTTCAGTTATATTAGGAAGTGGGTACCGATCGCTAATGGTTTTTTCGTTAAGCTTTGGGTAATCTATCACTAGTCGCCACTTCTGCTTCCCACTAGCGTCTTTTTTCTTGGGGACGATCCAAACCGGTGAACTCCAAGGGGAGTAACTTGGTCGAATAATTCCTTGTGAGAGCATGTCACTTATTTGCCTTCTTACTTCTTCTTTATGGACATACGGGTACCTATAAGATTTTGTATGTATCGGTATTTCGTCCATAGTCTGTATTTTATGTTTGACCTGATTTGAGAAGGATAAGTCTTCTCCTTCATGGAAGAATATATCATCGTATTCTTTGCACAGACTAATGAGAAGATTTTTTTCTTCATTATTAAAATGAGAAATTCTTAGAGATTGAGTTATGTCTTCATTATAATTATTTAGTTCGATGGTTGAACTTTGAATATTAAAATTGTTAATTTTTATAAATTCGCTTTCTTCGTAGTTATTAGCTTTTAGAGGTTGATCCAGAAATAAAACTTGAGGTGTAGGTGAGTAATTAGCCACTTCAATGTTACTATACCATTCTTTTGCGTTATAAATTCCTTCAGAAGTAAATAGTCCAGGTTTAATTTCAGTTTTAGGAATGTAAATATCTCCATTTCTTATGTCTACCGGTAATTTGGCTATAAGTTTATTGTTAGGTTCAATGGTAATTTTTTGAGATTGGAAGTTTGGTTTAAAGTAGAGAAGTAAAACAGAGTTTTTGTTATAAGAGCTTTTTTATTTGTATCGACAATGGCTGCTAAAGATTCTAAAGAATCGTATCCTAAGAGTCCATCAAAATATTTATGAAATTTGAAAATCAGAAATTTACATTTGCCAGATTGATTGAATTCTATAAAGTTAGGAAGAGTAATTCCTTATTTTAAAGTATGTTTATTTAAAACTGTAGTTATGTGGATGGGGTTAATAATTTCGAGATCTTCGGGGTGTGCGAATTCGGGGCTTAGAAAGGAATCAGAAGCTCCTGTATCAATTAAAAATTTGAGGTTTCGCCCAAAAGGAGATTTTATGTTTATATACGGAAGAATAGTACCATGTTTATTTATGTCTAAGAAACCGATTGATGTTTCGAGGCTTCTACTAGAAAATTTTCATCGTCTATTTCATGTTCCATAGTAATGTCATTTGATGAATAAGTTTCTTCAGGTTAAGAGTATTCATCTGGATTATCATATTGATAATACTCGTCTAGTTGTTGGTACATATTATTATTTGGTACATTTGGTTCGATGGAAACATTAAATAATTCTTTATTAGTGAATTTAGTTTGATTTGAGGTCCGGAAGAAATTATTCTGGGGTGCTCTATTAAATTGATTTGGTTGGTATCTCATTTGAATGGTTTTACCAGAACTCAGCTCCATGGGTTCAGGTTTGCGCATGTATGGATTATTTGGTCTATTGATCGCATTGGTTTGATTTTGGTTTGGTTTATTTTGATTATTAAATGCGGGTTGTCCGTGGTAAAATCTTGGTTGTTGTTGATAAAATTTTGGTTGTTGTGAGTTTTGAATGAAATTATTTTGGTAACTGGTATTACGTGGTGTTGGGTTGAATTAAGGGTATTTATCTTCATTTAAAAATTACATGTCCTCTAGTAGATTTGTCGTTCTGTACGGACGATAACAATACAATATTTGTAAAAAATATTGCTGTGGCTGGCATAAAAGAAAAATGTCAAACTATTGTAAAAGAATTAAATCAAAAATTTCCTATCAGAGATTTAAAATGAACATACATTGACAATTACTCTTTTGGACATATAGTTTGGATAACGAAAAAATAACTAATAACTTAATAAATTTGCTTGAAAAATTCAATATAGTCTTAACAAATGGAAAACTTAAAGCAAAATTTTTAACAATATTTGTACGATTCATCAGTTAAAACTAAAATAAAATTCATCAGTTAAAACAAAAAAGGTGGAGCAATCAACAAATTCAAAAGTATTTGAAACACAAAAAGGTGAGCCAGCGGAGCACCTTATGTTAAGCTATATTTATTTTTTGGATAAAAAACAAACCATAAAAATTCAAATTTTATTTAACATTGAAAATGTTGCTGCGTCAATAATTTTCGAACGATAAAGCAAGGTCTTAAGCGAAATGAATTGTTTGGAGTGGTGTACATTTTATCACGATTTTAAGAAGAGTGAACCAAAATTAGATTTTAAAAGATTTCCGCTAGCATTTCATCATGCAGAGCGCACTAAAAAACTTACATTGCAGCTAGATGAGTACACTCGTTTTTGCCTCATGCTACACTTTATACAAGTAGTGATGCCCTATAACAATGGAGCTGAATTAAATATACGAGAATATGTATTCAAATATTTTGAGAGATGTATCGCAAAGAATAAATTAAGATTGGAACAAGAAGATTTCCATATTCCAATGAATTTACTCATAGCTCAGTGTAACTATTGCAGACTATTTTATGAAACACCTATGTTTTTGTCAGAAAAAATATCTTGGTCAACAATAAATAAAACAATTTTTTTTAAGACCAATTATTTTCTATTATTAAATACATATATAAATTCATACAATTTTTTATAGCACATCCTTCTTATTTTTCCGTAATGTGATGGTGAGGGCAAATGGTGGTGAAATTCCTTAGTTTCTCAAGAGATGGAATGTCCTTATCTAAATTGATAACTTCTACTGATCTCGCTGCAAATTATCTAAAAATTCCTTTTCCTGGTACTCCTTTACGTAAACGACATCGAATGAATTTAAATGTTCCTTCAAAATATTTTTAATTTCTAAACATTCTTTAAATCCATCATCCCAGTCAAGACCATTTATTTGCACTTCATTGAATTTATTTTGCTGTTTAACATCGCTATTTAACTCTTCGAATGAATAAGGTGCTTAAAACATAAACAGCATCGGTATCAGTGACCCGTCAGCTATCAAAGAAAATTCTTTCAAGAAATATTGCTTATTATTTCCACCAATAAATTGTAGATCCTATACTGCCTTCCTGCTGATTTTGTGACTTACTATATTAAAATAACTTGAAAACGTCTAATTGATACCTAATACGATTTAAAAAGAGAGGAAAAAAGAAAGATCACCTGATCAGACCTTCCAGGATGCTTTAGCAATAGCAAAGGAGTATAGCAATAGGAAAGGAGTATCGATCCCTCAAGGAGCGATACTGGACCCTCAAGGACCGATACCGGATTTTCAAGATTCTCAACCTAAGGTATAGGGTATAATAACTTTGGTATGGTGTTTGTAACCACCAAAAGGAAGCGAGTTAGATATGGAAATGTATATATATTCTGAATCAGGATCACCTCCTGAGTCGATTTAACGATGTCCGTTCGTCCGTTCGTTCGCACGATAACTTAAAAACTAATAAAGCTATCTTGATGAAATTTATATAGTAGGATACTAATTACAAAAGGAAGGCTAAGTTCGAATCTGGACAAAATCGGTCCATGGGTTCGGATTCTGGAAGCTTCCGAATGATTCCGGAGCAAACAAGATTATCTCCAAAACCAACAAAGACAGAACCTTTAAATTTTGTAGAATGATGTTCCTTCCCGTTCGATTTATGTTTCTGAAATTTAAGAGGATTTGGTGAATGGGTTTGGTTTTTGGAAGATTCCGAACGAGCACCAGAGCAAATGAGATTATCTCCAAAACCAACTAAGATATAACCTTTAAATTTGGCAGAGTGGTGTTCTTTCATGTTTTATTTAAGTCTCTGAAATTTGAGAGGATTTGGTTCATGGGTTCGGATCTTGGAAGCTTCCGAACGAGCCCCAGAGCAAACGAGTATATCTCCACAACCAACAAAGATAGAACCTTTATTTTTAGTACAAGAGTGTGCTGTTATGTTTCCTTTTCTATAAAATTGGAAACTGACATTTGAAAGAATTTGATTCGTATTTTAGAAGCTTCCGAACGAGCCCCAGAGCAAACGAGATTACCTCCAAAACCAACAAAGATAGAACTTTTAAATTTTTTACAATGATGCTCCTTCCCGTTTGATTTATGTCTCTGAAATTTGAGAGGATTTGGTCCATGGGTTCGGATTTTGGAAGCTTCCGAACGAGCCCCAGAGCAAATGGGATTATTTATAAAACCAACAAAGATAGAACCTTTAAATTTTTTACAATGATGTTTCTTCCCGTTTGATTTATGTCTCTGAAATTTGAGAGGATTTGGTCCATGGGTTCGGATTTTGGAAGCTTCCGAACGAGCCCTAGAGGAAATGAGATTATTTCCAAAAACAACAAAGATATAACCTTTAAATTTGGTAGAATGGTGTTCTTTCATGTTTGATTTACGTCTCTGAAATTTGAGAGGATTTGGTCCATGGGTTTAAATCTGGGAAGCTTCCGGACGAGCCCCAGACCAAACTAGTATATCTCCACAACCAACAAAGATAGAACTTTTATTTTTAGTACAAAGGTGTTCTGTTATGTTTCCTTTTCTGTAAAATTGGAAACTGACATTTGAAAGAATTTGAACCATGGGTTCGTATTTTGGAAACTCTCGGACGAGCACAAGAGCAACGAGCATATCTCCAAAACCAACAAAAGTAGAACCTTTATATTTAGTACAATGGTGTTCTGGCATATTTTCTTTATGTTCCTGAGATGGATTCGATGAATTGGAGTAGCAATTCGGGTACCTGACACACACCTCCCAAGGACTAACAATCTTCGAAATTAATAAAGATAGAAACTTAAAATTTTTTACAAGGGTGTCAAGTATATTCCAAGAGGATGCCTCTTTTACGTTCCTGAAATTCGAGTTGAATAAGACAGAAAAGGGAAGAAGTTCAAGCAGCTGCCAAAGAAACCGTTAGATTTTTAATTTAATTCGAATTATTCAGGTTTAAGGTATTAATAAGTCGGTTGCATCGACTTACTGTTACATTTACTTGTTTTATTTTATTTCAACAGTTTTTTTTTGGGAATCAATACTCGTCATTGGTATGAACTCGAATAGAGCCATGTTCCATCTCGGTTCGTCTCTTCCCAAAAACTTAATATAGAAGTCTGCTTTGTTTAATTCGTTTAATTCAGAATCTGTTGCCACTTTTTTGCTAAATCTGTCCGGTTTCACATGTTTTTACATGCCGGACAGATTTACATGTTTTACATGCGTTATTTTTTCATTATCGAACGGGTCCTTCACCTCACAAAGTAGTGCTTTTTGCCCTCGCTTTGTATCTAAAAATGTAAACATTATAACTTCATACATCTTGTCTATGGCGAGGACATCAATATTGTTAAAAAGTTCTTGTTCACCCTTTCCTAATGCTATTAATTCATTAATGAAAACCTATAATGTTGAAAATAATAAGGATAACAGAAATAATATTGATCGAAAAAATATCTTACCATTTTCAATTTATATTTTGAATTGGATTTGATTTTAAATTTATTCGTTTTTCAAAGTAAAGTAAAGAACTATTTTGAATTTTCACAGCATTATATACCTACTGTTTGAAAACAATATCAAATACCCCCTACTTTTTTAGAAGTATAGTGCATGCATAGTTTCTTTATTCTTAGGAATTTCTATTCTGATTAATTAAAAAAACCGCCATAAACGAAGTAATTATTAGTTTATATCTAATGCAATAGAACTACGTCAATTATCATGTAATTTCTTAAATAATTACATGACACATATGTAACTTGAATTATTATTTGTAGTTATCAGGAACTAAACTAAATTTATTCATAAATTCCTTTGTTAAAACAATAAATCTTTTAAATAACGTAGAAGTTGCGTTTTTAACATTGACTTCAATACGTGACACACCTTAAACTTTCAAGATTTACATTATACAATGTTATAGGCACCTTATTCATATTTTGCTGTGTGTTTTTTAATGAAGTTATAAATAAAAAGACAAATAATTTCTTTTTAAAATCTTTATTATATTTTACAAAAAAACTTAATTATTTTCAATTGGTAATAGTTTCGATTGGTAATACTAACAACAGTATGTTTTTGAGATTTTATTAAATTTTGTTTAACCATCTCATCGACAGAATTATTCAAAAAATTTACAAAATCATCAAAACAAATTTCTTTTTTCACAACCGCTTTTTTAAAACCTTTAATTTTTTCAGTTTTTCTTTATGTTCAACTTTGATTGCATACATTTTAGATCTTGATCGAAGAAAATGAGACATTATTTTGTATATTATCACTAGTATCGAAACGAGTTTAACAATCTTCTTTTATTGTAATCGTCATGTAATCGTAATGATAGTCATATATTAGCGTTTTTCAAACTTCCAGAACACAGAAATCAACAGAAATAGGCTTACAAAAGTATACTTCAAATTTAAACAATTCAATAACTACTAAATTCTCATAAAAAACTGTACCATTTTTGAAAAAAGGCGAAGAAATTAATGAATTGGTGCCGTACCTTCCTTCCCAATTTAAAACTACTTTTACATTACAATATTTTGTTACATTTTCTATACATTTTCCAAAAATGGCATTATTTTTAAGTTTAAAACGTTCAATATCAATTTTATTGGTAGGTTGCGCTCTTAGTCTTGTTTTTAAATCAATATAAGCTTTTAACCATGCATATTGATCAAATTCAAGAATCCTGTGATTTTTTTTTAACTTTAAGCCATGTTTTAAAGCTTGTTTTAAATTTCTATAATGAATGACATAATTTTCTTTATCGTTAAGAGTTGCAAGTAGTTTTTTTCGTTTTAAACCGGGGGGACATATAGTTTCAGCGCAAAACGGTATATCGGCATCCAAATCGTATAATAACATAGCGTCGCAAATATAGCCAGGAAGAGTATAGTAATGAGCAGGGTCTAACTTATGTGTTTCTAAGGAATTTGTACAAAATTTTTCAAATACATCTGCTAGTAGTAAAACGTCCGTTTTTAAGTACAAATCTGAATACTCTTCTAAGTTATTAAGATTTAAATCACACCATACTTTTTGTGCATGAAGATCGCTAAAATTCTCTTTATTTAATTTATTATAAAAATTATATTTTTCAGGTAATTCTGTTTCTGAAAATCTCTCAAACCTTTTGAAATAATCATAGGGATATACTCCTTTTCTTTTTAATAAGTCAATTTGTTGTGACGTTAAATAAGAAAATTCGGACTCTAGAGTTGGAAAATTGTTTAAAAGAGATGACAAATGATCTAAACTACTAGCCAAAAATCTAAAAGAATCTATAAACCTAAATTTAATTTTGTTATCTTTAATGGATTTTGTATATATACTTATACGTATATATAAAATGTAACAATTTTTTGTATTTTTTGTATCAAAAAATGTGCATCATATGAACTAAGGTTATGAGTATAATGGGTATAGTTAAATCGTCTTTATAATTTAAATTACGATCTGCATGAGCAGGTCCACGATATTTTCCACTAAAATGGCAATAATCTTTAACCTTAATTTCATCTGACGCAAAAAATTTTTCACATATGTGACATTTATCGGCTAAGAGAAAATTGAACTCATCTTCATTGGAAAGATTTTCTATTGGAATTATAATAGTAACACATGAGTTAAGTATAATTGCTAGCTGTTGCAGTTCATAAACCATTCAATACAATCCTCACTTCGATAAAACGCATATTTTGTGTAACTCGGCTTAAACGAACTTGTTAAATAATATATAATTGAGCAGGAAATACGCTCTTGATACTTTTTCCTCCATCTATTTCTTTTAAAATGCATTATATTACAAACGGAGTCATTATCTTATTTCTATAATTTTTAAAACTAAGAGTCTTAGTTTCTATATTAGGTAATCTTATCTTACATTCATTTACACTTACATTAATATGCTCATTATTTCCATCAGAGTTCTGTTCTTCCAATATCAATAAATTCACATGTAGCTTATCTAAAATAAAATAAAATGTTAAGTATAGAATTAAATCAAAAATAACAAAAAACAAAATTCTAATATTAACCTTTTTCCACTGATTTTGACAATTTTAATGGTACAACTTCCAATTTACTTTTCTGCGTTTCACGATGATAAACTAATACATTAATTGAAATATTATTGTTTTTTTCAAATAGTCTAATGTTTTTTAACTCCATAGGAAAGCTAATTCCATTGAAGTTCAGAACGTCTTTATAATTTGAATAGCTGAAGTCCGTTCGGGATGATTGTTGGTAGGATATAATGCTGACACAAAAGCCCATGCAAAACATGCCTCGTCATTATTTCGCACATTAATGCAACCTCCATTCCTTACAGGTGTTTTAATGTAAGATGATAGAACAAATGGTGAAAATTTATTAATATTTACAGTTAAATTTATAATAGCTGATAAATCCCAACCGCTATTTCTTTCTTGATATTCTTCTAATTTTCTTAACAGCGGTTCTTCTATAGCTTCTATAATTATTGCATCTATTTCATCACCTTTATATACTGCAACATTTATTTATTTATTATTTATTTATTTAATATTATTGCATATTATATATATATATTTATTATATATATAAATAAATATATATATATTTTTGTACTTAAATGTTTCAATTCATTTTTTTCTTCCTGACTTTCATACATTTTGAACTCACCACAAAAAACTGCATTTATTTTAATGCTGCTATGTTCTTTCAGTAAAATTATCAATTTATCATCTATTACACTTCAACATTCTTGAAAGAACATTTTGGGTTCAAAGTAATATAAGTTAGTAATTACTCCTGATCGAATTCTGTTTTTAAAAGCTGGATGTGGTAGATCTTCCCACACCAAACGTTGACATCATGATGAAGATGATGCTTCAGATTCACCACCGATTCTAAAAGACTTGAATCCATTCATCATTCGAGCAAAGGATTTCAGTTTGCTCAATACTGAAGTTAAATTTTTTTTTTTTTTTTTTTTTACGTGGATTGGTGTGGAAATCTTCGAAAGATACAGACCGACTGTAACAGAAGTGTATGCCGGATTCTTACCGACTAAACCACACCCTTCCCTTATTAAAACTAGTCAAACTGACTAACCATTAATTTTTTGCTATCTTGTTTTGAATATAGGTTGTACTTTAGGTTTGTAGGTACTGTAGGTTTGTATAGGATGTACTTTCCCTAAGTAAATCTGTACTTCGTACTATATCTAAAGGTCTTTTTCTTTTAAGCCTTCCTATAATAATTTGATTATTTATTAGTTGAGCAGCTTCAAGATTTATATGCTCTTCTAAACTAGCTTTATCCTTTATGGCATATCTACTTATTTCATCTATAATTTTGGGAATTTGTAATTCTCTGTTAATGTCACTATTACGTATATACCAGGGAGCACTTACTATGTTACGTAGGACTTTATTCTGAAAGGATTGTACTTTTTCAATATGCGTTTTCTTGGCACAACCCCAAAGTTGAATGCCATATAACCATATAGGTTTAATTACTTGGTTGTAAATTAACACTTTATTATATATTGGTAGTTTAGACTTACGGCCAGTAATTTTCTCTATATTTATTTTCAAGTTCTAGTTTTTTCTTTTTAACGTGTTCATTCCACCTTAGCTTGACATCCAGTGTCATTCCTAGATATTTTGCAGAATTTTCGATTGATACAAATACACCGTTTAAATTTATTTTAGGTGGATTCTTTATATTTCTATAGGGAAAATTAACATACACAGATTTAGATTCATTTAGTTTTATTTTCCATTTGATAGTACAGTAACATATTTTTTCACTTGTTTTTTGTAATTTTTTTGTAGCTTCGTCAATATTCGATCCTACTGCCAATATTGCAGTATAGTTAGCAAATGTTGCTACAGTTACATTTTCTACTTGTGGTAGATCACTTGTATAAAGGAAGTACAATATAGGACTTAGAATACTGCCTTGAGGCACACCTGCTTTTATTTCTCTTAGTGTAGAGTACTCTTCATCTTGTTTAATTCTAAATAATGTTTCAGACAAGTACGATTCGAGTATTTCTACATATTGTAACGGTATCAATCTTCTTAATTTAAATATTAAACCTTCGTGCCAAACTTTGTCAAACGCTTGTGCTACGTCTAGAAATATTGTGGAGCATATTTGTTTTTCTTCGAATGCTTTTTCTATAACATTTGTTATTCTTTGAACTTGGTCAATTGTTGCATGCTTGGATCTAAAACCAAATTGATGGTTAGGAATGAAATTTTTATTTTCTATAATTGGCTTCAGCGTTTTTAACAACAGTTTTTCATAAAGTTTTGACATAATAGGTAGCAAAGATATTGGCCTATAAGATTTCGCCTCATTTAATGGCTTCCCTGGTTTTGCTATTATAATAACTTCTTCCACTTTCCAAGCGCTCGGAACGTACTTCAATTTTATTGCCGCATTTATGATTTTTCTCAAAAATCTTAGGGCTTTTTGTGGAAGCTCTTTTATAATCTGAGCTGTAATAAGATCAAAACCTGGGGCTTTTTTCAACTTTAGAGTTTTTATTATTTCACTAATTTCTTCTTGTGTAAATGGATTAATAGTGTTTTCTTCTATTATAACATTGTCTAATAAACAAAGATTAGAATTTATATCGTTTGGTTTGAATATATTTTCTAAATGATCTGCAAATAATTCGATTTTATCTTTATTATCCTTTGCCAAAGTTCCGCCTGGTTTCATGAGCGGCGGGGCGTACTTAATCGGCTTTTTTACACTCTTCGTTGCTTTCCACAACGAGTAATTTGATTCTTTTATTGCCGATAAACCTTTTATATAATTTTCATATGCTACTGATTTTTGAATCTTGATTTTTCTTTTAAGAGATTGTGATAATCTGTTCAAAATCATCTTATCATCAGGGTGACGAGATTGTTGCCATCTACGTCAAGCCCTTCTTTTTCGTTTTATTAAATCAGTTGTCTCTCTGGGATAAATATTTGCTGCTGACCTATATTCAATTATTTTTGTGTTATTCCAAGCAGCTTTTTGAATTATATTAATAAAGCCTTCAAGTTCCAAATCTAATTGTTCTTTTGATTGTAAATTTATTTCTAAATTAATGTTGTTTACAATTTCGTATTTAAAGCTTAACCAATCTGTTGTATTATTTGTCAGTGTGGGCTTATTTAGTTTTCTAGTTATTTTTTCATTCAAATCTAGTTTAACAGCAGAGTGATCAGAATCTAGATCATGGTTATCTTCTAAATTTATATAGTTGCCTGAAATTCTTTTGGTTATGAAGAAATCAATTAGATCTGGAACCTTGTTGGTGTCTGTGGGCCAATAAGTTGGTTTACCAGTCGAATGATGGCAACAACCTAACTCTTGAATAGCTTTCTTTAGCTCTCTACCTCTAGTTGAGATTGTTCTAGATCCCCAGTCAGTATGTTTGGCATTATAATCACCTCCTAGCAAAAATTTATGTCCGTGGACATTTAGGAATTCTTTAAAAATATTTTTCTTAATATTGCATCTTGGTGGACAATATACTGCACCAATATTAAGGTTTTGTTTAGTAGATGAAATTTTGATCATAGAAAGCTGTACTTCTTTAGACTCAATTTTGAATTCTTCATTATGTTTTATAGTGCTTTTTATTAGAATTGCCCTACCTCCTCTCGGCTGATTACTAGGATGAACTGCCTTATAGCATTCATAACCTAGTATATTACAATTTTGAGTTTATTGTCAAATGAGTCTCTGATATCAGATATATATCAATATTTCTAGACCTTAAGAAAATTTCTAGTTCATGTTTTTTATTTAGGACACCATTCGAATTCCAAGTTGCAATACGTATTTTATCTAGATACACTTTTTACAATTCTTTTAGGGATTTCATGAGATACATTAATGTATTTCTTTTCTATTTTATTTAATCTTATGGAGATTTCATCAATTTTTAGCAATAAGTTTTGCATCATGTGCATCACATCCTTGTCATTACTTTTAGGTTTCATAACCTTAGATTGTTTCTATGTAAGAATATTTTCTTCTGTTTTAGATTTTAAGGCTTGCGAGTATAAAATTCCATTCACAACTTTATTAGATATAAACGGTGTAGTTTTTTCCGTGTTTTTATTACATTCTAATGTTTGGGTTTGCGCATATTCAATCTTCTTTTCTGTAATTCTTTTGCTACCAAACAACCCCACGATAACTAGCAGGGTGTGCCCCGTTGCAGTTTACACATATGGCTTGGAAATTTTCTTTTTTACTACATTCTATTGTCATATGATTCCCAGCACATTTTACACATTTAGCCTGTCTTTGGAAGAATTTTTGTGTATGTCCAAAACTCTGGCATCTTTTGCATTGAGGAGTAGACTTACTACTTCTGAGAGCCTCAATTTTCACTCTCATGTGCTGTAAATATTCTATTTTGTATATTTTATTTATTTCCTCCGAATGGTCAAAAGATATCATAAACAGTGAAAGCATTGTTACAGTCTTTATATTTTTATCTTTAGTTTTTTTAATTTTATTTGTCACATCTAGCCATTTAAAACCTCTATTAAGAAGTTCTTTTTTAATACCTTCTTGCTCACATGATGGCTGAAGATTTCTTACCATAACTTTAATTGGTCTAGTCAGTTTGTTTTCATACGTATGCCATTCCAACTTCGCTTTATTTATAGATTTTGTTAAAACTCTATAATCATTTTCGTTGTCAACATTAATTTTCAGTTGATCAATATTCATCATGTTGACTTTAACATTTATATTTTCTTCTTTTATTATTTTTATAATATGAGAATAGTTTTTTATATTACTCAAAATTACCGGAGGAGGTTTATATTTTTTAGTGACCTTATTGTTTTCTTTAGATTTTTCCTCTTGAGGTTTACTTTGCGGTTTCAAAGATGTGTTAACATCAGGAGAATTATCCGCTTTTCGTTTCTTCGGATTTGTTTTCGTATTCAGAATCCAATCAGTTTCTCTGATTAGTTCTTCTTTATCCGTTTCGTATGTCCCAACTTTAGTATCAGTGGATACATTTGGCACACTATTTTTTTCCTTTTTTAATTTTAAATTTTCTGCCTTAAGCTGGGAGATTTCTCTTTGTAATCTTTACACAAGATTTCCAACTCCATTATTCTGGATTTGACTTCAATATTACTGTCTTGCAGTAACGAACATTGATTTGCATTATTACCCTCGTGGGTTTTCTTTATATTGCCTTCATGGAACATTATTTTTTCTTTATTACCCTCTTCGGTTTTCTTATTTTCGTTTTTAGGTGGACTTCTTTGGATCTTCGAGCCCTTCACAAAAGGGTTTATTAATTTATCATAATTATACATGTTATTAATATTATTATTATTGTTATAAACCACTGGCGACTCATCTGAACGTTTAAACATTCAGCCAAGCCCTCGCCGGCAGCCATGGTCTCTGCCGACACTTTGGTAGATATCCCTACCGAATTTTTACTATTATAAGACATTATATTATTTTTTATTTTAATATGATTTTTAAAGCTACAGCCAGGGTTTCTTACTGCCGGGATCAGACGCAGACCAGGTACCCGTCCATTCTGGAACAGTCGCTCCTGGATTTTTCATTGGATTTTAGTGGACTTGTACCACAAGCATACATTACTGAGGGTATTTCTTATCCCCTACCCATCGGGGGTTGAAGTTAAATGAAATTCTGTCCCTGTTTTCTGGGAAGATGATAAGAGTTTTTCCAAATTTTTAATATCTGCTTCACAATTTTTATTGTTTTCCTCCACTTCGTTACACTGACTTGTCATCTTGAATAAGATTTCTTGATGTTTTCTTACGAGATTCTCAGCATAGCTTTCCATAGTTAGTTGTTATGATCAATAATTTTTATTAGAAAATATAAGATATTTAACCTTTGAGTTGTTACGACTTACTATTTCATATATGGATTTATTAAGAAAATAAATTATTGTAAGCAAATTTCATTAACACAACATTTTATTTAATAACAAACGGCTCTTTGTTCATGAACCTTACCCCATTTATATTATACACATACCTAACTTGCAATAATACTAATTTCGAGGTTAACCACTTAATGCGCAATATTGAAAATAAATTCTCATATTACTTTAACATTCCATACCCTAAAAAAAGAATTAGAATAGCTTGAAGTAATCAAGTTAATGTGCATTTAAGTAACATTTTTTAATTTTTATCACAAAACCATAAGCATTCACTACATACTATAGGATATTTTTGATAATTTCATAACACTATATCTTTCCAATATAATATAGTCTATTCACAACCTACGATGGCTGACACATGCTCCCAATAAATTCGGCGCGGTCCGAATTGCTCCTTGCTACTGCCAAAGGACCCCTTTTAAATCATACTACCAAATCACTAATTACATCAATTTTTTTAATATTCAGACCTTCCATGCTGAGATCCTAAAAATCCCCGAACTTGGCCCCTTATAATCTTATTCCAATTCTCCGAACCTGCCGAATTCCCAACTTTACCTTTTCCAAATCTCTAAACTTGCTCAAGTTTTTACGCTTATAACATCGTACCAAAGCCTTAAACCCCCTTCTTAGAACTTTTTAAACCCAGTGAATAATTTAATTTTTAAATTTCATAACACATATTCTCACACTCTAATCCTAAATTCAAATCCATAATACCCTTCATTCAATCATGTACATAATATATATTTCCGTATAATAACTTGTTTTTATTCTAATTTTGAAATTTATTCTGCATTAACTTGTTAACCTTCAAAAGTTTTATATTACACTTAATAACAACGCCGGCTTAATACTAACATCAAAAGCTTTTTAATAGAAATTTTCCAAGCTTCATTACATTTATATATTGCACACATAAATAATTACAATAATACTAATTTCAAGGTTAACCATTTAACGCACATTACTGTAAATAAATTCACATATTACTTTAACATTCCAATAACGTCACTTCCTGTAGTCAACCATATCCATACTCTTTGATACTACATGGTTATGACGTCATTTCCTGAAGTCAAATCGGCATAGCTATACTACTATCGAATTCATAAACATGTCTTTTTTGATTTTATTTCATTTAATTTATTCATATAAAAAGTTAATAAAAAAATGTGGTTGCCTTAATATTATGTACAAACTTAACATTAGTTAATTTACATACATATGTATTTAATAATACAAAACAAAGGCGAATAATTCGATATAAATTAAGAATACAATATTTCTAAACAATTGGGTAGGACGGTCATCATACGTACGAATTCTATTATTAATTTACTCAGTAATTTTATTTATTTTGCTTAAGTAATATTATTGTATTTCGATTACAGTTTTTAAACCCGTACTTTCTCGGTTAAGTCACGTACATAATAGTCCTGGGCACATTGCATCAACCACTTATCACTAATCAAATAAGCAAATAATCACTTTTTTGATAACTATGTTTTATACTAATTAAACCTTATGTAGAGTTATTACCAAATATAGTTTCAGTGCAACTAAAACTTACCAAAAAATTATTATTATATTAATTGTTATAAACAAAATAATAAGTGTTTGGTGCAATAGGACTCTGCTCCAAATAATTCATACTCATAAGTTAACTATAAATAATGAAGAAAGTTCCATACAGTTCTATACGGGGGTGGATGCGTAATTGATGTTAAAATTCATTACAATTAAAAAAAAATCTGTTTTTTGTGGTTTTTTATGTAACGACAAATGGTAGAGAACTCGTTTTTCTTTTAGTTTGAAGGTAAAAAAATTTTCTATATTCTGAAACAATAACCAGTTCTCCAGCAAAACTTGTCTAAGCAAAAGTTGTCTGGAAAGTGTGAAAAATTAAAAAACTAAAATAATTTTAATAGTAAACATTTTTTTTACTATTTAATTTTTTTTTCCTCCATTAGGTATAAAAAATTTTTAATATCTAAAAGTGTTTTTTCGAAAGTATCGTAGTTTTTATGTTTACCGTCGTTTTTCAAGAAGAAATCCTAAAGGTGTAAGTTCATATTGGCTCTGCGAACCCCTTCCCGATTCAACCGTCTCTTCCAAAATCTCCTCGAACTTTCAATGTTTTGCTCGAAGATTTTTGTTCGGCATTAGTTTCGTACTCAACAAAATTTTCTGAATAGTGAAAGGTTTTATTCACATACCCAAGTTTTTGGAAGTGTGCATAACTGTTATAAACGGTAATGACACCACTAACAATAAAAAAACATTATTTTAAATATAATTATTTTCCCATAGATTTATTTTCAATAAATCTAAAACATTCTTGTCAATTCAGCATTTGCACATTATAGAAATACATATTATTACTTTCCCATAGACAAAATCTTCATTATGTTAATACGACACCTATATTCTTAAAAAAAGTAAATAATTTTTATCCCATAGATTTACCTTCAGTAAATCTACACATTCCTGCAAATTCAGCATTTGCAATATTATCATAAAAACATAATTATTTTCCCATATTCAAAATTCCTACTAATCGAACTTTTAATGTTCCCAGAAAATAATATCTTTCCAATTAGTTTTATATGACAACCTATATTCATAAAAAACTAAATTATCCCATAGATTTACTTTCAATAAATCTATATACAAGTTCCTGCAAATTCAGCATCTGGAACATTATTATAAAAACAATTATTTTTCACACAGACAAAGTTCCTACTAATCGTACTTTTATTGTTCCCACAAAATATTGTTTCAATAAGCAAAAATTATAATATAAATATCAGGAAATAAACGAATTAAATTAAGTTCTGTTCTGGATTTCAAACCATACGCTGAAGCTCCGTTATTAAATAAACATTTTAAATTAAACTAAATTAAATCAAATTAAATTAAATAAAAATTAAAAAGTTAAGTTATTGAATGTATAATTGTATTATATATATAAATACATAATTAAATTTGTTTTTGTATAAAAGAAAAAAAGAAAAATATAAAAAGTGTTAAAACAAAATTAAATATTGTTTGTTTTTATGTTCTTCGAAAATCGAATCTAAAACTGGCGCAGTCGGTAGGATGCGCTAAGTGAAAATTTTTTTTAAATAAAAAAAAAAAATAAAAGGAAAACATATATATTTAAAAACTATAAATTAATAAAATTAAAAAACTGTTTGAAATGTTTGTCGATAGTGACGACGAAGACACAATTCCATTTTCCCTCCGTTTACAAGAATAGAAATAATATTATAACATAAATTAAATTATTTATTATTAAAAAACAAATATATGAAATAAAAAAAAAAAGAATATTATTACATAAAGGTTATTATATTATATAAACTTCAAATAAATATATAAAATTATAAAATTTTTTTTTTTGAAAAAAAAACAAAACAAAAAATAATAAAAATCTAACTATATGGTGATTGCGAATATTAAATCAATGTCCTGTTGTTCTGTACAACTAGTTGCTGCTGTTCCTGTACATCTCGTTGCTGTTTAAGTTCCTGTTTAACCCGAAGCTGATCAACATCAAAAACAACTTTAAAATTTTAACGTAAGCAATAATTTAGAAATTGTAAAATAAAATTTATAGAAATAGCGATAAGTACAATTAGGTTAAGTTTAAAAAAAAGAAAAAAAAACCCCAATAGAAAGCGTTTTTGCAATACCTATTTAAAATTAGTAAGAGTTTTCTTTGTAAAAAAAAATTATATTTGAGTAATTATTATAACTAGTACTTGCCCGCTGCTCGAAAATCGAGCCAACCTAGATTAAAATACAGCTACATAGTGTACATCTTGTCCGTTTTCCAAATCCAAAAGTTGTTGTCTGAGTTCGTGATGTGTAAGCGAGGATTCATTCTGTTTCATGGATAGATTGGGTGTTACAGTCGGACTATTAATTTAGCAAACAGCAAATTATTATTCCCAAAACGTTAAACTAAATAAGTACTTTAAAGAAAATTATATAAAAAAGTAAAGTACTTAATGTAAAGAACTTTTAAATTATTAAAAACAAATCCTTAAAATTTGACTACATATTATGCCAGGTATACATATAATAATAAGAGAGTCATATAAAAAATTTTACAATCACAATTACTTTTTTTAATTACCTACATATTATTTTAAAATTTTCATGCAGACAACTTACGGCCCACGCTTTTATATGCACAGTAAGATGGCGCAGTAAAAAGCCAGAGAGTTCCAGTACGGAAAACATTAATATTTTTTATTGCATTAAAAAAAACGTATTAAAATTTTTCATAAATTTAATTTATATACCTATCTATTATTAATTCTCATAAATAAATTTATTATAAAATAAACTCAAAAATTTATTATTATAATACCTATATAGGCATTTATATATTAGTTTTTAACTGAAACTCATAAAGTTTGCATTTAATATAAGACCAATTATTTTAAAAATGTTTCAATTCTAAAACTCTCACCCCATACATAGCAAAAAATTAATCTATTATTCAGTAAATACAGTAATACATTTATGAACTTATTCTTTAACATTTTTAAATTCGCGCTCGATCCAGTCAAAAAGAAATCGATTTTACGATACTTACTAAAATGTAATAGTAACCTTTTTCATCATCTTTTTATTTTAAATTCCAAATCTTTCAAATGAGAGAAGCTGTAGAACAATTTGCAAAAAGTTCACCACTGGCCTGACACTGGCCACAATACAATATACAACATACATAAGCAAAATGCTATAAACCAAAAAAAAAATAATGATTTACTTTTAATTAAAGGAACAAACATTTTTTACTGCTCTTAAATTTTCATATTTTTATTGTTAATATTGCTATGTCTCACGTCATGTCTGTTATCTGGTTGTACTCTGTAAGTCAGTACTTGGTTAGTTTAGTACTGTACTGTGCCACTCTTTCAATGACAAAATAATATAGATAATACGAACAATAAATAATACGTACTATAAATCATACTCATGGGCCTTGGCCATAAGTGCGTAACTGCATACCATACTACATAGTATACATGGAAATTTGAATTTTTTAAAAGAGAATATTACATATTTTAATTTTTTTAAATATATGTACATATATATTAATACATTTCATTCTCTTAGATTTTTCTTAAAATCTTAACATGAAATATTAATAAGTACTAAAATTGTAAGTTCTAAATTCTACTCTCATATTATTATTGATATTATTTCTGTACGTTAAAATTTTTATTGTTGTTTATACAAAATACATATGTACGTATATGTATTATCATCCTACTACAGAACAGACTACAGTACAGCTAACACAATTATTTTTTTTTTAACTTAAAAATTTCTATTTAATAAATATATATATATAATAGTGAAGAAGTAGAAAAAAGTTTTTTTTTATTCTTATTATACATGCATATCCATTTTTTGGAAAAATTTTATTTTCTGATTTTGTTATTTTTTATAAAAATTATATTGTTATATTGCAAATTGAATCTAGGTACCTAATATTTTATATATTACTTATATACATATATCGTGTCTGACAATTAAACTAAATTTAACTATATTTATTTATTATATAATTATCTATTATAATTGTATTTTAACTATTATTAATTTAGATTATTATAATAACAATATAATTTCTAACTTAAAATTTTTTTTTTCAGTGTACTAAAAAAAAAACTGCTACCCATTTCATACAAAACTTCCAAACAAAATTTTTAAAAAATTAAAATATATTATAAAATCCAACAATCCAATTTAATTTAATAATTAAAAAAATGTTTGCATATAATCATATTCATATTCTATACTAACTCAGTGTAAATATATAATACTAATTCATATATATGCGAGAGGTGAACAGAAATCCATATTTACATTCTGAAGTATAAATAAGTACCTACCTCAAAAAATACTACTACGATTTACGCACTAATAAAAAGCAAGTACTAAAAAGAAAGAAAAAATTAATATGTAAATACATAGAAAGTTGTGTAAAAAAATTCATATGTGGCGCGAAACTTTGATAAGCTGTATTCCGTAAACTACCACCCCGATCAAAAAGGTAATAACACATTATGTTTTTCCTTTCCTCATTCTTTCTAATGATGCATAAACCATGTAAATAGGCCCAGTAGTATTCTCTGAAAAGGTACACAAAAAGCAATGCTGGCGTATTTATATAATGATAATGATGATGATGATAAAAATCAAAATGACTGAAACTCAATTAAGCCTTACTATTAACCCCCTGAAATATCTGGATAAATTACCCGACTTTACTGAAAACTTTAAAGAACTACAAAACTTCACAGATTTAGTTGATAGGATAAGCCCTTTATTAGGCAAATATGACGACATAAGTCAAAGTATATTTGCAGACTTGATTAAATCAAAACTTAAGGGAAAAGCGAGGGAAGTAGTGGAAATAAACAACCACATTAAGAAATGGACTGAAATAAAAGACGTCCTTGTAAAAAATTTTAGCGATCGGTGTAGTCTTGAAGAACTTTTTGACCAACTGAGAGCTACCAACCAGCTTTAAGACAAATTCCGTTAATTTCTACAATGAAATTAAAAATACATTAAGAAGATTAAAAATAAAATTTAGCTTAGAATTAGGAGCCAACTCAACAGTTGCTCAACAAACAATTGGTAATAATAAAAACTCTGCTAATTATTTTTAAGAACAAAATGCCTGAACCAGTGCGTTCAATTTTATATTGTCGTGACCCTAATACACTTGAGTCCGCTATTGACATTTTACATGAAGCATGCTACACACGTACTAGCCTTAATAATTTCAGTGGTCAAAAGACATTTAATTCTATTAATAAAAATAAAAACTTTTCTGGTGACCCAATCACCAAAACCAATTACAATTATATTCGCACCAATAATAACGCTACTATCAATAATTCTAGAAACTTTAATAATAAAAAGCTTCATAATAACAACTTCATTAGGAACAAACCAAAATAATAACAATTTTAATAGGAACAACCCAAATAATAACAATTTTAATAGGAACAACCAAAATAATAACAATTTTAATAAGAATAACCAAAATAATAATAACAACAAAATAATAAGAACAACCCATTTGTAAATAATAGTAATTTTACAAACAATTATAACAGAAATAATCAAATTTCTGAAACTGAACCAATGGAAATAAACATTGGAGAAACACAGAAAAGTGTTAACAAAACGGAATTACCAGCAAATTTTCTTTGAACTGCCTCGAATTTCAATTAACATATATCTTAGTTAGTGGAAATATTAGACCACTTAAATTTATAATAGATACCGGAGCAACACATTCTATTATAAATCCTAACCTTTGTCATCCAATGTATTTAACAGAATTTCAAACCCCCATAAGTATTAAAACTGTAAATCAAGATGTAAAAATAACTCATAAAGCAGTTAGATCTCTTTTTAAAGAATTGGGAGACTCAACAAAGAAGGTTGAAATGTATGTCTTCCCTTTTCATGACAATTATGACGGGCTAATAGGCAATAATATATATATTATTATATGTATAATATGTATATTTAGACACCGTTGAGGAAAAAATTCTAAAAATTATAGCAATGTATAATAATACTATTCACTCGACAACCAACCATAAACCCACCCACTTCATAAATGGTAAAGTTAAGGATACTGACTATGAGAATATCCGTAATAAAATTCTAAAAATTAAAGACCAAACAATAGGTGCTCTTAATAAAAATAGAACCGATATTGAAATATCTCCCGGTTTAAACTTTGTAAAAGATCCGCGAGGGGGCAAAAACCATATGAAATTTGAAAAAATGGAAATAGACATATTAGATGAAAACCATATAACTAATAAAGATACTGGTCTAAAGTATTATAATTCTCACGTCAAACCCAAAAAGAGATTTCAAGATAATAATAACCCATCGGTCAAAGCAAAAACAATAAAAGCAAAAAACTAAAAAAGAAGAAACGAAATCAAAATCAAACTACAAATTAATAAAAAAAAAATAATAAAAAAATACATACTTCTTTTCAGATCACAATATTCAAAATTGCCCTCTTAATTACAATATTCATACCTTTAATATTATCACAAAAATTAGAAGTACAAACATTGATAACAGCAATGGTTTTATTACAATAAATCTAGGTAATAGAAAAATTATAAGAGATTTTAGAAAGGTAATACATATCATAAATATAACAGAATACGAAAACAGTAGAGTACTAATACACAAAAATATTGAACTAATACAACCAAATTTCAGTAACCCTATGTACAATACAATTAAACATAATTTCGATGTACTAGAACTAGATAAAAAGATGGATAATCTTAAACCACACAAAAGATATACAACAAGTTTATTTAACGGATTAGGAACTGGACTAAAATACCTTATCGGTACAATGGACTAAAATGATGAACAACCTATTAACGAACAAATTGAAGCATTATCTAAGAACTGAACGAGAATAATAAACAAATACTAATTAACAATCAAATTTCTGACCAAATCAAAAATATCACAAAGCAAACTAAAATTCAACAAAATAGAATTTCGGAATACCTAAATTCTTTTAATATGCAAACCAATAATGAAATTTTGGAATTAGAAGACGAAATAAAATATATACAATATATGTATCAAATTAATTATGATATAGACCAACTCAAAACTCATGTTGACGATATGGAACAAGCATTACTTACAAGTAAATTAGGCATACTATCAAAAAACATTTTGACAGAAAAAGAACTAAATATGCTTTCTGATTTTGAAAGCATTCAAGATATTAAAATTACTGTAAAATTTTATTTAGAACAAATTGTTATATATTACTAATTCCAGAATATAGTGCAACACCGCTTTCTGAAATTCACATTGAACCAATGCGAAATAAAAACGAGAATACAGTTGACTTTGTCAACTCTTAGATACCCGTACGAACCGTTAGTATGTTCACAGCCTGTCACTCTGCTTACAATATTATTTTTTTAATATTTTAGTATTTTAAAATAATTTGGGTGAATTTTATAATTTGTAGTACTATGGGTTGTAGATATATTCAAACTATATGTTTATATGTACATTCTTCAAAAGCAGATTCTAACCTTCCACATAACGATTATCAATCCGAAACTTTTTCAAATATTCTATAGTACCATTTAATACTAAGCGGTAAATGTATATTAAATTTACTAAGTACAAAACAGTAAATATAATTTTAAATATTATATTATACTATATTTAAATATTCCATTGACAGAATAATTTCTTATAAGTACAATAAAATACATATATGTATGTAAATACGGTGCTATATAATATACATCTATACTTTTATCATTCATTCACTAGTGACATATACGATATGTAAATAAACATGATATTATATAAGTATGTATATATATCAATATCATATAAATAAAAATTTTTCAAGGAACCGTTATGTTGTTTATTTATTGACATTTTTTTGTACTACGCATTATATCCTCAACAATTTCAAATTATCGAGTAAAACAAATGCAAAAAATTTGTTGAAGAAATTTGTTAGAAAATTTGAAAAAATCAAGTAACACTTTCGTCAATTATAAAGTAACCCTATATTATTAAAAAAAGTTGTTAACAGAAATAAGAGTATAATGTTGAAGCTTTAATTTTTGTGTATTACTTCAAAGAAATTTTAACAGGTGTTCAAGTTACAGGTGTTTAAAAATAGGAAATTTTCAGTTTTTGACCCCTTACAATTCCTAAACGGGGGGTGATACAAAAAAAATTAGGTGTTAAAAAAAGGTGCAAAATTAGTTAGGTGTTCGAGAGCTACCCTAAGTTTTGGTCCAAACTCAACCAAGAAAAATTGGGAACCTACAAATTACTCCCAGAGTATTTTGTGTAAATTTCAAGATTCTAGCTTTCTTCGTTTTTGAGTTAGCGAGCTGACGGACGGACGGACGGACGGACGGACATGGCTCAAAAGTCTTAGAATTTTTTTCTGATCCGATTCATACCTTTGAAGGTATATCTAGCTCGCTTATTTCGAGGTGTTACAAACGGAGGAGTAATTTTATTATACCCGATCCTATCGTACGGGTATAATAATAATACTATTATTAGAGAATTATAACGTTCTTATAGATGACACTAATATTTGTTGCAATTCAAATGTCGAACATAATTTAAAGAAAAACTTAAATATTATAGAAAATGAATGTATCAATAGTATATTTAAATTTGAAAAATCACATTGTATTATGCACAAATTTTTAAATAAAGAAGTTAAAGAAATAATTCAAGGTATAATTATAACCAAAAATATTGAAAAAACAAATATACAACACAATAATTGTAATAATTTTAACATTACTACAACAGGTAACACTTTAATAAGGTACGAAAATTGTAAAATTAAAATAAAAGAAAAAACTTGTGAAAATTTTTATCTTTCTAAAAAATAAAATAATTTTACCTTTCTATACTACAAAAATGTTTAAAAATAAAATTTTGAATCATATAAAATTTGAAGAATTTCATGTAAAAAATATAGAAAATAATAGAAAACATATTAACGAAATTGTAAACAAAAAATATGAAAATCATGTAATAAATATTTCTATCAATATTTTTCTTATATTTTTTATAATTATTGTAATTTTAATAATAAAATGTTTATACAAAAAGCATAAGAAAATCATAATAAATACTTCGTCGGAGCCTCAGAGTAACGGTGGGGGTGTTATAAACGGTAATTACACCACTAACAATAAAAAAACATTATATTAAATATAATTATTTTCCCATAGATTTATTTTCAATAAATCTAAAACATTCTTGTGAATTCAGCATTTGCACATTATAGAAATACATATTATTACTTTCCCATAGACAAAATTCGCATTATGTTAATACGACACCTATATTCTTAAGAAAAGTAAATAATTTTTATCCCATGGATTTACCTTCAGTAAATCTACACATTCCTGCAAATTCAGCATTTGCAATATTATCATAGAAACATAATTATTTCCCCATATTTAAAATTCCTACTAATCGAACTTTTAATGTTCCCACAAAATAATATCTTTCCCACTTAATAATATCTTATCTTTTGTTCCCACAAAATATATATTTAATTTTATATGACACCTATATTCATAAAAAACTAAATTATTCCATAGATTTACTTTCAATAAATCTATATACAAGTTCCTGCAAATTCAGCATCTGGAACATTATTATAAAAACAATTATTTTTTACACAGACAAAATTCCTACTAATAGAACTTTTACTGTTCGCACAAAATATTGTTTCAATAAGCAAAAATTATAATATCAGGAAATAAACGAATTAAATTAAGTTCTGTTCTGGATTTCAAACCATACGTTATTAAATAAATATTTTAAATTAAACTAAATTAAATAAAATTAAATTAAATAAAAATTAAAAAGTTAAGTTATTGAATGTATAATTGTATTATATAAATACATAATTAAATTTGTTTTTGTATAAAAGAAAAAAAGAAAAATATAAAAAGTATTAAAACAAAATTAAATTTAGTTTTTTTTATGTTTTCCGAAAATCGAATCTAAAACTCATAACCTCGCCAATGATCCCTATGAATTTCAGTTCCTAAAAATTAAATTTTTTTTTAGCTTGTATATGTATGTATGATGTCATTAGATTATTTACCTGGATGGATATGATTTTTTATTAAGTTCTCAAAGGTTGTTTTATCTCTTTTGTTATCAAGGCAGATTTCAAAACGATAACCCGTGCCACCTCTTTCTGCCGTACCAATTATCCAATCCCTTCTACCATTCGTCCTCTTTGGTATTGTCTTTTGCCAACTTTGGTTTTGTTGATTTACACAATCTTATCAATACCACAATTACCTTTAGTAATTGTTTTATTGTTTTTTAATAAGGTAATTGTTTACACAATTTTACCTTCAGTTTTATAGGCTGAATCTAGAGCAAACACCTGAAAAACAGTATTAAAAAAAATAAGAATACGTTTGAATGAAACTGTTTAGCAAACAGTTCTCCTTCAACTCAACACTGCCTCAGTCAACTCAAAGGCCACCATCTGTCGCAGAAGTTGGCTGTTCCTTTGGTAAAATCTACTTTAGGATGAGAGCTGTAATGAAAATCTTGAAAAGTGTTGATACAAACAAATCAGGCGTTCCAGATAGCATTACTTCAAAGGAAAACCTCTACGTAACCTTTTCTACCTTTCATTTACTTCTGGTATATATCCTACTTATCTAATGGACGGTTGCGCATGTTTTTCCTATTCCCAAAAAACGCGACAAAAGCGATCTCTCAAACTATCGGCCTTTTGCCATTACTTCGGTCCTTTATAAAATAATGGGAAAAATTATCAACCAGAAACTTCTAAAATACCTGGATAGCAAAGGTTTGCTTCATGATCGACAATACGGGTTCAGAGCCCGTTGTTGAAGCGGTGATCGCATGACATACCTTTGCGAGAAGCTTGACATCAGTCTTCACCTTTCTGGTGAGTCGGATGTTTTGGATTTGGATATTTTTAAAGCTTTCGACCAAGTTGGACATGATACTTTAATGTCAAAATGCAAAACATTAGGTCTAGGTAAAGTTTTTCTAAAATGGATTGGAGATTTAATTTCGAATCGCACGAGTCTTGTTCTAGTCGACGGATATTCATCTGACGAATATAATATAAATGTTATAAATTTTATCCCCTACATCTTCATAATATTTATTATTGACCTTCTTTCAATACCCTCCAATCCAATTCACAGTTTCGCAGATCAAAGCACCCTTGTAGCTTCCTATGAATTTCATAGTCACTGTAACGTTAATCATAAGATTAACACAACGGCAAAAATTTTCACTATAGGTGAGTTTAATAATGATTTAGCAAAAATTAAAAAATGAGGCGAAGTTAACAGAGATTTTGACACAAACACCAAAAAAACTCAATGCTGTTTGATCTGGCGAAAAATTGCAACCTCGATACCGAATCTGGTATTTCAAGGTGAAGCTCTGCAACACTCAAAGAACTTCGGCATTTTGGGTATCGAGCTGAATCAAAAATTGAATTGGATGAATCATAAAGATGCAGCTATGTGCCTGGGTTTTTTGTGTTGCTGCAAAGCTTACTTCTCTACTTCTGACCTTCTCAATATCTTTAAAAAGTACATTAGGTCGAAAATGGAGTATAATGCATACATTTGGCCAGAAACCCACAAACAGCACTGGGATATCTCGATAAAGTGCAAAATAGAGCTATTCGACTTATTAATGATCCCAGTGTTACCTCATCGCTCACTGCACTAAACCACCTCCGTACAGTTTGGTCATTGACCTTATTTTATAGATATCTTGTAGGAGTAGGCATCTGTTCTAAAGAAATTAAACAACTAACGCCTTCCCTCAAACTTTTGCAGTGCGAAACAAGGATGCTGAGAGATGCTGATCCCTAAACAGTAGAGCCTTCATGATGATGTAACACAGCTTATGGAAATTCGTTATTTATGCGCACGTCGCGGATTTGGAACCATGTACCATCCTGAATTTCCCAAAATAAGTGACTCATATGCGTACGATATCAAAAAATTTAAGAAGAATAGTAACATCTTTCTTCGAAGTTTCCCTACAAATTTTCATACTCATGCACCTTAATCCCAAATTTCCTGATCCTTATTTTCCCAAAAATCCTTCCCACATCCTAATCCCTAAAACCAAAGTATACATTTTGTATTAATGGTCCTATCCTAAAGTTTGGTTTAAAAGGGTGGTGCGGTTTAGTTGGTTAAATCCCAACACTACCTTAGAGAAATTTCATGCAGTTGCCAAAGTGACTTTTGGTGTTTCCCACCTTTACCACCTTCAGACAGGAAGTAGATTAATGTCATAAAAGTAGGTCGGGCAGAAAAGTCTAGTTGTTTATAAAGATTCTAGACTTGTTTTAAGTAATAGGTAAACATAGAAATAGTAAGAAAAAATGCTTTTTTTATGTTTGCATTTTTGAGATGAGATTATTTCTTGTTTTTTTTTTGGTTTTTCTTTATGACAAGTATTAAAAAAAGAGGAAAGAAAAACCATTAATTAATTGTTATGTAAGAATAAAAATGTTGTTGAAAAAATGTATTGAAAGTGTAGAAGTGTTGAAGTGTTGAAGTGTTGAAGTGTTGAAAAAAAAAATGAATAAAAAAACAGGAAATTAAAAATATCTAACGTGGCTACAGGTTTACTTCTTATTTATGTATACTTGGCTTAAGTAATAGGCGCATATGAAAAGTAGAAAGAAAAAATGGTTGATAAATGTAAAAAGAAAAACAGTTTAAACGTACAAGATACAACAATTTTAAAAGGTACAACGCATCTTTAAAATTCATAAAGAAAAAGTGCAAACCTGTTTTTCTGTCTATATAATGATGAAACCATTAAAAAAAAGTGATGCGTTTTTAGATGTACCTAACTATTTGTATTGTTTTGTTTTGTTTTTATACTTTAAGTATTTAAAGAAGAGGAAACAAAAAGCTAATAATTATTGTCAGTGTGCCGTGTAAGATATTTTTCATTTGCAAGAATGTTGAAAAAATATGAAGGAAACAAAGACAAACAGGAAAATAAAGCTATGAAAGTACACAACGATTAACATGTTGCTTAGGTTCATTGTATGTTGCATAATCTGCTAAAGAATAAAAAAAGAAAAAAAAAATCGAAGTCATCAGGTGAATTACATTTGGTAACTATTTGGCAAACAAGAATGTAAAAATAAAACAGTTTTATTTACATGTTCAAAAATTTTCTATTTAACTAGAAATATTTTACAATTTTATAGAAGTCTGAGTTGAAAAATTTTTTACGATGATCAAATGTTAAGATTGCAGAAATAATAAAATCCAATTTTTCTATACGTCTTAGAAATCTAATTCTGTATATATATAAATTTGAAATATCTAAATTTAATATTTTTTCTTTTAAGAGATGCATATAGACATTAAAACAATTTTTTACAGCACATCTGAAACTGGTGTTTGTATAGTGTATAAGACATGTTGATTTAAAATTTTCAATCTTTGATAATGACGGTAAGTCTTTGCTTAGATCTTCTATTTTAACGTTGTCAATGTATTTTTCAAGAAAATGTTTTTTTGTGTTCTCCTTTAACATAATTTTTTTCAGCTGATTCTAAATAGTATTTTAGTCTATGTCTAAATAGGTAAACCTAAATAGCTCTTATTTAGGTTTTATGTCTAAATATTCAATTAAATCGTTATTCCATTTAAGTCCATTTATTTTATTTTCACAATACTGGTTATTATAATTTCCCTCTGGACAAAGGTCTTCTGCAGGGTATGGTGGTTTGAAATGATATACAGTAGGAACTGAGTGAAGCGATATACAGTAGGAAGTGATATACAGTAATAAATTTAGTTAACATTGCTTTTAGTAGATTAACTCATTACAAAAAATTTTATGACTCCCTTGCTCCTAAATATTATAATAGCTTGCCATCTGATATAAAAGAGCTAAGATCTTTAAAGAAATTTTGTAAAATGTGTAAGAAGTGGTTACTGACAATTGATTATCATGAGTACGAAAATTCAATTTTATATATATAGAACTCATTTCACTCTAAATTAAAGAGTTTGCAAGTGTGAAAGAAGAAGAAAAAAAAAATACAGATCTTTTTCTCTAATTCCGTTTGTTTTTAGCAAACAGTTTTAATGATCACTAAAATGGACAATGGTCACTAAAATTGTCTTTTTCTTCCATTTTTTTTGTTAATTTATTAATAGAGTTATTTTCAATTCTTATAAATTTTTAGTTAAAAATCAAATTGAAGAAACTTATAGTTCAAAATGTACTGAGGAAATAACTTTTGTTTATAGTAAGAAAAATCTATCAGTATTCATGGGCAATCAGTACTAAATATTAGACCAGATATTAATCCGGAAGATGTTTTGTATTATTGTTCTGCACTCTACCGTACAAAAACATGCTGTGAGTTATTAAAATTACTTTTAGGTGAAAATAAATTAAAACTCTCATTGGGTTTACCAGTACAAGTCCCACCGCAATGCAAAGTAAGCGTAAACTACAATGCAGTTTCTTTTGATTATAAAAATTAGCTATCATCAAATGAAATAAATAATTTCAAATGGGCATTTTTTGCTGAAATTTATGATAAAGTGAATTCGGCCTTAATACCTTTTCCGTTTTAGATATGCAAATCAAAAGAATTAGTAAAATGGAAAATATAAATAGTTTTACAGAACGTATAGCTAATAAGTACTTCAACTGCGAATATAAAACACTATATGAAAAAACTCTGTCTAAAGAAACATTAAAATATCCTTGTTGCGCTTTTTATCGTTGTTGTAAATGCGAAAAATAAAATATAATTAATATACTTAAGTTAAATAGTTTTATAGATTTATGTTTAATTAAAATATACAAATAAATTAAAATAATATCGAAAATGTATACCCCACAACCCCACATAACAACAAAATAATAAAATTAAAATATTTATTAAATAGAAAAGAAAAAAAATATATATTAATTACTAAATAGTGGAAAATAAGAAAAAAAAAATAAATGATACACAACACTAGTAAAGAGTAAAGATTATAGATTTTAAAGATTGTATAAGTTAATATTGTAAAATATGAATAATTTTGAAATTTTAATAAAATAAAATAAATAAAAAGAAAATCAAAAAAATTAAACTTCCTTTTTCTAGTATAGCCATTTCTCTTTTAGCGAATATTGCTTTTCATTTCCTTTTAAAAATTGTAGGTCAACTACGAACATTTGATTATCCATGTTGAAGGTTTACGGAAGAATCTTCATTAGAATAACTAAATTTACATTTATATTCACTTCGAAAAAAGAGCTTTTCCTATAAATATAGGTTACCAGTGTTAGTTTTTAACTAATACAACTATGCTGTTTCACCCATTTACTATGATGGTGGCTGAGCATCATTCCGTGGTAAACCCACTTTTATTCATAATTTAATAAAATATAACAAAGAAAATATACAAACATATATTAAAATTATTTGGGGTAATCCAGACAAAAATGCCGTTCCAAAATATATCAAAGATGTAGAATATAGTAACACTATTCCAGATTTTAATGATAATCAAAAACCTTTGTTAATTATTATCGATGATACAATGTTAAATTCTCATGATAAGTATGTATGTGATTTATTTACTAGAGGATCACATCATAGAAATTTATCTGTAATATTTGTAACATAAAATGTTTTTCACCAGGGCAAATTTTCAAGAGATATTTTACTTAACTATAAATATCTAGTACTTTTAAAAAATCCAAGAGATAAATCGCAGATATTACCTCTAGCTTGCCAAATACATCCCAATCAAATCAAAGCATTTGAAAAAGTATATAATGATATGACATCAGTTCCATACAGCAATATATTAATAGATCTTACTCAAGACGTTAATGATATATTTCGATTAAGAAGTGATATTTTTGGAAAAGGTTTATGTTATTGCACGAGAGATCAATTAGAACAATTTGGGGAAGAATATGAAATGTTTGAAGATCAACCGTCATATATACACCTCCTAAAAACCTCTAAACTAAAATTTCAGATAGTAATTATAAAACACTGTGACCTTGAAGTAATTAAAACAATTTGTGAAATAACTCTAAATATTTTAAAAGGTAATTGTAATCTGAGTAAAAAAGCAACAACACAATTACGAAAGCATAAAAAGGAATTAAGATCACTCATTTGCCGTAAAAAATCTATAAATAGCAAAAGAAAAATTATTATTTAACGTGGGGGATGTTTACCTACACTTCTTGGTGCAGTACTATAAGGTATAATCGGAAATTTTATAAAATGAATAATACAACATTTAACAAAATGATAATTCTAACACCCGAGATTTATGAGAATATGAAACAAAATGCAGACATTGAACTAAATGAGTTGGATAAAATTATGAAAAAAATATTGATAAATAAACATTTTACGGACACTCAAAAATGGTATTTATACAGACAAAATCTATTTAAAATAAGAAACAAAAAACGAGAACTTCCTAGAAATAAAGAGGAAAAAGCAAAAATTACGGAAACAAAAGGTACTCAAACTCGTGCAAAACCAATATATATAGATGCGGAATATCAGTCGCATTTTCCTGAATATAAAAATGTTGGAATACAGGTTGTACCTGAAGAAGTAGAAGTATATGAAAAAGAAGCTGATGACGAAGTATTTGATGATGAAATTCAAGAAAATGTTTTAAGAAAAGCATTGTCAGCTGCTTCAGTTGGAGAACGTCTTAGAAAAAGAAAATCAATTAGAAATCAAAATGTACAAATTTTTGAAACTGATACAGCTATTATGACTGATCCTTTAGATAGCCCAAGCCTACCAACGAAAAAAGAAAAAAACTATAAATAGCAAAGAGTTGAATAATTCATCAAGACGTGTTTTAAGGTCTGCTATAGCAGGTAATACTCAAACAGAACTTAATTTTCCAATTCGTATGAATAAATCGACAAGCTTATGGAAAACATTCAAGTAAATGATGCATTTTATGTTACTGTAATCATTAAGTACAGTATAAATCATCTATGAACTATTATCCAGAAAATTCATTATCATCTTTTACAAATAAATACATGTGTGATTCAAGGTGGAAAGTTGGTATTTCAAAAATGTATGTTAATGATTTCGTTTCAAATGTGTGTGGTGATGAATAGGCAAAAAGTACTCAAATATTTATTAAAGGTATACAGAAAGATATGATAGGAGTTGGAAGATCATATATTCCATACATAGAAAAACAAATGATATGCGATTGGAAGTTTTTCTACTATCAACACTAATACAAAATATACGCCCTCTTAATTTTTAATTTTTATCCTTTTAACGAGGATGTTAATTATATAGATCCAGCAAAAGCTGAGGAGATGCCTAAAAATATAAGTTACACTACAATATGTGTTACTAGGTCTAAAATAGATATAAAAATAAGAGCAAATTACACTTATACACTGGAAGGACTTTTGACAACATGTTTCAATCAAGTGTCTTCGAAAGTTATAGATTTTTAAAAATATAAATCACGTGTAATAGAAGCTTTCAAAACTTTTATAGATAGTGTACAATTGATTCCAATTATTAAACTAGATATGTTTTTTGTATATACACATATAATTGAACTGCAAAAAATAGGTGATAAAGATGTAAAGTGTTTAAGATCTGTTAACATACAAAATGCTTTCACTGATACTATAAAAGAATTCAGTAATATTCAATATTGCAATGTGGAGAAATCATTTAATTAACATTTCATTACTTTTATGTGATAAATATGGATACAAAATAAGCTTTTCCTATAATTCAATTCCAACAAAAATTGTATTACATTTTAAAAAAGTACAAATAAAAGCGATTTTACAATATTATAAATATTATTTAATTCAATCTGGTAGAGGACTTGATGATATCGATCCCTTACTACTTTCAACCGTATATTTTCAAATAGGTCGTGGATTGGAAAGCTTTTCTGGAGAACTTTTTAGATCTTTGAAACCATTATTTATTTACTTCAGGCGCTGAAAAAGGAGATTATTTAATTTGGTATCAATGCTTTATCTGATACTGCATCTGGTGCAAATGTAAAAGAAGTTATGCAAGATCGTAGTAAACAAATTGTTAAAAATTTACGACGTAGTGCCGTACGAAAACTAAATGAAATGTGTGGTTCTGGCATAAGAAAACGAAAAGCTATAAAAATATCTTCGTTAAAAATTTAAATTATTTCACGTCAAAACGACGCAAAGATAATAACTAAAAGAAATAAAGAGATATTTTTGATTAATTATGATTCAGTGTATGAAATCTGAGTTGGATATTTTTAAAACCCAACCCATTCAGTCTAGAATTTAACGATCTGAAGAAGTTTCCTATTGCTTCTTTAGACAACCCTTCAACTATTAAATTTGTTTCACTGGGTCATGGCGATACATATAGAGATTTTTCTTCTACATATTGATATTAAAAGTACAGATCTTAAAGAAAGATGGAACACATTGGAATAATGATAAGACTGCTGATGGAAAAATAATAATACAACCAAGTGTAGTTAATAACATTTTACATTCTTTAATAAAACAATGTAATGATCAATTAAATGGCAAAAATATAACGGCTTCCGATGGAAATTATAACTATAGAGCTTATATTAAATCATTATTAAATTATGGTACAAATACTGCTGCAACTCATTTAGAATATCCAGGATGGATCTTAGATAAAGTAAATATAGCTAAAACTGATAATAATGGATCAAAAGAGCGCAAAAAATTGTATTATAATAGCATTGTAGTGGAACTTAACGGTAAACTACATGTAGATATGTTTAATCAACCTACTATACTTATAAATTATGTTGACATTTGTATAGTTTTAACACTTGAAAAACCAGATTTTTATCTATTTCCAGACGATTCTGATGAATTACAATTACAAAGATGAAATACAATTACATTATAGAAGCCACGCTTTTTATGAGACATGTTACCGTGAATCCAAGCGTACTGTTAGCACACAATGTTGTTCTTGGCAAATCCAATGCTAAATATAATTATAAACACGTTGAAGTAAAAAGTTTTACAATTCCAATGAACAGCTCATCAATATCATTTGATAATGTTTTTATTGAACAGTTGCAAAACACAATAATTTTTTGTTTGACTGAAAATGTGGGTTACTATGGAAAAAGATCAAAAAACCCATACAATTTTAAACATTTTGATATTTCACAATTTATGTTAAACGTAAATGGTGTTCAAATACCTAATTCAGCAATTGAAACCAGGTTGTCAGATGAAAATAATTCCTGTACAAGGGCGTACAGTACACTTATTTCAGGAACTGGAATTTACTACAATGATAAAGGTCATCAGATAACAAAGTTTATGTTTAGTAATGGATTTTTCATACTAGCTTTTGATTTAACTCCAGATGCATCTGGAAATGAAGTATGTCAAGGTTTACTAAACCAGGGTACAGTTAGAATTGAGGCAAGGCTATCAAAACCACTTACATCTACACTAACTGCTATTGTTTATGGAGAATATGATGCAAATTGATACAAATTGATAAAAATCGAAATATATTCACAAATCTATAAATAGAATATTGAAACATGTATTTGAATATTCAACAAGATGCCATCGTCTTGGGCACTTGTCGACGTAAAGTTTTCTTGTGATGATAAGAATACTTTATTTGTAAAAGATTTTTGTTTAGTTGGAATTAAAGAACCTTGTAAAAAATTTGTAAAAAAGATTACTTACAAATTCCCAACCAAAGAAATTATAAATGAAAATTTTGAAAATTACTCTTTTGGAACTGCACATAATGATAAAATTAATAAAGAATTAAGACAGGTGCTAGAAAGATTTGATGTTATTATAACAAATGAAAAAATAAGAAAGGAGTTTTTAATGAACTACATTAATGAAATAAGTAGAGTGTATGATTTGAGTCAGTTTGAGTCATGAACACTTTAGAAATAATTACTGTTTCAAAATATAACAAATTTATAAATAAATATTTTAATGGAGTTTTTGATTTGCAAAATTCCAAAAATAACAGAAAAACCAACTGTTTTAATTGTAAACACTGACAAGATAAAAGATCCAGGAACACATTGGTTTGCGCTTTATATTCCAAAGCAAGATTGCACAGAATATTTTGATTCGTATGGTGGAGTTCCAGATAAACCGGAAATTTTTAAATTTCGGATTTTAGATTTGAAAAATCAGTGTTTGGTTTTTTTAATTGGCAGATGCAGGGTGGCCTTTCGAATATATGTGGACAATACTGTTGCGTTTATGGCTGGTATAGATCTTTTGGTTTTATTTAACTTTTCCTTTTAAAGGGGAAATTTTGCAACATACGGGAATTATATTTTTTGTTAAAAAAAAAAAAAAAAATGTCTTTATTTATATCAAAAAAAAAAAAACTTTAAAATAAACTTTATTAATTCACTTATTGAACAGTGGTTACCAACTAACTTATTAATTTTTATTTAATGTATTTTTTTTTTTTTTAATCATTACTTAAATTAAACTTACTAAAACTAAAAAGTAAGCATTTCTTATTAATTAAGTTGCTAATGTAATATTATTAATTTAAACAACATTGAACTTGAAGAGTTTAAGGTTTTATAATTTAAAAACAAAAATAATGTTGATTCAGCATTTTTACATATTTACTGAATTTTCCATATGAACATAAATTTTTAATTTTTTAGTTAAATTTTGTGATTAAAAAAAAATAGAATAAAAAAAAATCAAAATATACTTTTTTCTTTGGTGTTGTTTTAGATTCTATTACAACTTCAGGTGGTGAATCTGAAGTTGAATTAGTTGACGTTACATTAGGAGGTTTATACATAACCCCTCCTCGGTTAGAGTTAAAATTCTCCGGAATTTCTTTATTTACAATTCTTATTTTCCTTCCTTTGTTTCCTAAATATAATATTACAAAAGCAATACTTATTACTATAACTACAATAATAGATATATTTATTCCATATGAAATGGCTTTATGATATTTTAGTTCGTTTATTTCTTTAATATTTTCAAAATTTTTTAAAACAATATCGTCAAAATCAATTGGTTTTACATAGGTATAATTAAAATTATTGCTAGGGTAAAAATATTTATCTTGAATAATTTTCTTTTGATTATAAAATATTTCATTCTCTATTTGAATTTCACAATTATAAAAATTAATAAAATAGTTTTATTCAGTGTTAAATTTCTATCGTCACAATTTTGTATTAATACATTTTTTTTTGCATTTTTTATTAATAAAGTTTCATCATCTAAAATTTCAATTTTAGTGTTGTTATTATATCTAAATTTACATTTGTTTTTCAAAATACAGTTCTTACTTACTTTAAATCTTTTAGCATAACATCATCTTAATAAGTTAAAATTTTATTTTCAATTTCTACAATATATTCATTATTTGCGTCAATTTCTATATATTCTTTATTAGGCAAAGGAGTGATAAGTTTTAAATCTGTTTGAATATAATTTAGTGGAATTTTAATTGCAGTTACTAATAATTCATCTTTATAATTCATAATACCTATTTTACTTAATTTTAATTTATAAAAGTCAATTTGGTATAATTCTATTTCCTCTGCAGTTAATATGCTAGGATGTATTAAATTATATTTAGCTGACGCAATATTGTCTTGAATTTGGTTTATCTTAATTTCTAAAAATCTTAATTTTATTATTTGATCTAAGTATAATGAATATCTTATAATTTGTTTACTGTTTTTTTGTATTTCATTAAAGGCTTCTGTTTTTTTTTATTCTGTCTTGTTCTATATTCTGTTTAAGTATAGTTATAGTTTCGTTAAAATGTGAATTTATTGAGATTTGTTGATTTAGTGTAGCAATAGCTTTGTGATCGTTTTCTTCAATAGTTTTTAAATGTTCTAATATTTCTTCTCGATCTTCATCGTCCATTGTGCCGAATAACCATTTTTCAGTACTGCCTATGAAATTAATTAGACCTCTCCTTTTTCTAATTTTGGTTGGCATGATAGATTTAATTTTTGCTCTAATTGTTTTAATTTCCGCTTTTAATAAATTTTTGTTATCTATTTCTTCTTCTTGTATAGTATTTTCTATTTGTGTAAGCATATCATCTATTTCTTTTGGATTTATGATATGTAAAATTGTATTAGTTTTATTTACTATTTCTATCTGTTGGAGTTTTATTTGAATATAACCGGCTTCTTCGTGAATTGGATTGACTTGAAGTAGACCTACCGTCAATTGTGTTGGTAGGATTATTAACAGCAATATTATTATGTTGAAAACCTAAAATTTTTAAAGGTCTTTCAATGTTCGAATAATGCACATTTAATAAAGGCTTATGTCTATAATATGGTTCATCCCTATGTCTAAGTCTCTTATAATTTCTAATAGCTCCTATTGATCTATTTTCTACATAATGTTTTCTATTAAAGTTTCTTTTATTTATAATTTGAGTTTTCATTTTATTTATATTTATTTGCAATTTATTAACATCTATACTTTCTTTAGCATCTCTAGGTGTATATTTAATTGTTGAATGATAGCGATCGTTATAGTTTCCTATAGCCATCTGTATCTTCATCTCAATTGAAAGTTCCCTATCCTCAATTCCTGTTATTTTTTCTAAGAGGGTTGAGTGTAGTCTCTCTATATCAGCATTTCCAGTGTGATTATTTGCTTTTGTTAGATGATGTTCAAATACCTAATTCAGCGATTGAATCCAGGTTGTCAGATGAAAATAATTCCTGTACAAGGGCGTACAGTACACTTATTTCAGGAACTGGAATTTACCGCAATGATAAAAGTCATCAGATAACAAAGTTTATGTTTAGTAATGGATTTTTCATACTAGCTTTTGATTTAACTCCAGATGCATCTGGAAATGAAGTATGTATGTCAAGGTTTACTAAACCAGGGTACAGTTAGAATTGAGGCAAGGCTATCAAAACCACTTACATCTAAACTAACTGCTATTGTTTATGGAGAATATGATGCAAATTGATACAAGTTGATAAAAATCGAAATATATTCACAAATCTATAAATAGAATATTGAAACATGTATTTGAATATTCAACAAGATGCCATCGTCTTGGGCACTTGTGGACGTAAAGTTTTAAATACCCTCCAGATAGGGATTCCACCTGGACGTGGTGGGAGGGCTGAGTAGAATCAATGATGCTGTGGGCGATGTCGGAGATACTGTGTCATCCCTGGGGTTTTCACAGTATCAGTAGGTTCAACCATACCGATAAGGCTGCAGGGGAGATCCGAAACCAAGAGAATCCCTCCACTTGTTAGCTAAGGTGTCCAGGTTCCGTGCCGAAAGCTGAATGGTCAGTAAGTGGTAAAAGAACTGACCATTCATTAACTGGTCGCGAACGGTCTCCTCCGATGCTCAGGCAAGGTCGGTTGTATTAAGTGCCTTATCCCGGCAATGGCAACAAGTGCCAACGGCGGTAAGGCGCAACAGATCTGAAGATGAGATCAATAACGCAGCTAAGAGGACCAATAGAAAACGGGGGTCTAGCGCATTTGTACTAGGATGTGTTAAGTGTGCGAGGGAACCCAAGGAGAAAAAGGCTACTTCTGAAGTCGATGCCAAGAATAGGCAATCCTACAAAGAAGTAGCTATAAATCACCTGAACGTGGCACTGATTGATGGAATATCGAACAGTGGGAAGCCAATCACAGATAAATGGAGCGAGATAGAAGCCCATCTATCCGGGATGGTATTAGAACACGTTTTGGAGCACCCGGAGCGACCTCTCATATCGTTCGACTGCGCGTACGTGTTGAGAGGATGCAGGATTGTCAAATGCGAGGATCAGGTGTCTTTGAATTTCCTCAGCAAATTCGTCGCTAAGGCTAGTGATAAATGGGTTGGCTTGAAGCTCAAGCTTATCCCGGCTGGCGAAATTCCAAGGAGACCTAGGACGCGCATTTGATTACCAAATATCAGCATAGACAATGGAAAGGTTCTTCAATGTCTTAAGCTCCAGAATCCGAAGATCCAGATGGAAAACTGGAGGATAATAAAGGCTGAGGAGCCTCAAAAAAACAGTAAGTCCTTCCTGCTTTTGATAAATGAGGAGTGCCTAGTGGAACTTGAGAAGGCTGAATATAGAATGAGGTTCAGCATAAGGTATGACAAACTGAAAATTTTCAGAGCTCCAGCTGACGAAGAAGATCCAGAGGAGGATCTACCTTCTAAGCTGTTAGAGGATCTCACGATCGAAAGAGATCCTCTTGGACAGAATCCGGCACCAGGTGAGGGTGCGGTTAGGGGTAATGATGCCAAAGGTAGTGCAGATTAATCTCAGGCATTCGAGAAGTGCCTCGGATAATCTGCTGATTTTCCTTAGCGAGGAAAACATAGACATCAGCCTCATTCAAGAACCTTGGGTCAGAGGTACTGAGATCAAGGGACTACATCATAAAGATTACAATCTTTTTTACAAAAAAGATATAGGTAAACCCAGAGCTTGTATTTTAGTAAATAAACAATTTAATGCTTTTCTCCACCCCGATTTTAGCTCATCCGTTTTGACTGTCGTCAGGTTAGAAGGGCTTGGTGGAGATAGTCTCTACATCTTCTCTGCATATATGGCTCATGACGATCCGTCACCACCAAAGGAAGTTCGTAAACTTGTGCGAGCGACAAGGCAAGAACACCTACTCATTGGATGTGATGCCAATGCTAGGCATTCCCTATGGGGTAGTTCGGAGAACAACGAACGAGGTGAGTCACTGTTTGATTTTCTTATTAACACTAACCTTAAAATATGTAATAGTGGTAACACACCCACTTTTATTTTCCCAAGTTCGGGCAGATATAGTGGGTGGGAAGAGGTAATAGATATTACCTTAGCTACTAACAACAATATCATTGGAGTTGTAAACTAGTCTGTGTCTAGCCAGAACTCCTACTCAGATCACAAATATATAGTCTTTAAGGTGAATTTTCAGATAAATATTCCCAAATTCTATAGAAATCCTAAAAGAACTGACTGGGTAAAATTCAGCCGAATTATAAAGTCAAAACTAATTAATGTACCGAACATCAAAATTGAAACGATAAAAGAACTGGATGCAAAGATTGAAACTTTTGAAAAGGCAATGGAAGTAGCCTTTAAAGTCTCGTCTCCAATTAGTCGCGGAAAGAAAACTTATCCGCCTTGGTGGAATGAAGGCTTAGCCTGCCTCAAATGATTGACTAGGTCTATTTTCAATATTTGCTATAAACATAAATACTGGCAACCTTACAAAAATTGCCTAAAAGTATATAAGAAAGCCATCAAAGAAGCCAAGCGGCATACTTGGATGGAATTTTGTCAATCCATTGAAACTACAAAGGATTCAGCTAGAATCTGTAAAATTCTGTCCAATGATAGATCCTGTCCTTCCTTAATCAAAAGAACGGATGGGAGCTGGGCCAATTCTTCAGCTGAATCTCTTGAACTGTTAGTTAACACCCATTTTTCCGTAGCCAGCAATGTTAACGGTAACGTAACTCCACCCAATGGAGGTCCTGTAGCCCAAGGAACCTCATGGGATGAAGTAAGTAAAATTATATTTCAGTAAAAGGTTTCTTGGGCTATAAAAAGTTTCTCTCCATATAAATCGCCTGGCTTGGATGGCATAATTCCGATTATGTTGCAAAAGTCGTTAATGCTGTCGACATCGTGGTTTGTCGCCATTTTCAGTGGCTGTTTAAAAGATAATCATTTTACCTGCAGTTGGAAGAGAGTCCGAGTAGTATTTATTCCAAAGGCAGGTAGAAGGGGCCACGGGTCTGCGAAAGACTTCAGGCCACTCAGTCTCTTTCTTTTAAAAATCTTGGAGCGCATTTTGGATTACCAGATTAGGCAACGCTTTGAGGGAACTCTAGTATCGAAATCCCAACATGCGTACTTAAAAGGTAGGTCCACAGAAACGGCTCTTCATGAAGTGGTCAGCACAGTTGAACACTTCATTAAGTACAAACAATTTACCTTAGCCACCTTCTTAGATATCGAAGGTGCTTTTAATAATGTCAACATCCATTGAAGAAGCTCTAACCCGGGTGGGAACAGAGCAGTTTCTGAAGCATTGGATTATATCCATGCTGAATTCCAGAATAATTCACGCGAAAATGGGAAACAGCAGTGTTACTAAATTATTCAACAGGGGTACACCTCGGGGAGGTGTAATATCACCTTTGCTATGGCTAATGGTCATAAACAAAATTCTAATGATGCTTGCTGAGGAAGGAATAAAGGTAGTGGCGTATGCAGATGATGTGGTGATACTAGTATCAGGCCAGTTTATATCCTTGATTAGTGAGATCATGAATAGAACTCTAAGCAAGGTTCACAACTGAGCCACAAGTTGTGGCCTAGGTGTCAACTCAGAGAAGACTGAAATGGTACTCTTCACGACAAGATCCAAAATACCTACTTTTGTCCTACCGAAACTCAACAATTACACTTTAAATCTGACTACCAGCGCTAAGTATCTAGGCGTTATTCTAGACTCTAAGCTTTCCTGGAAATCTAACATCGAGCATAGAGTTAAGAAGGCTTGTGTTGCTCTCTATGCTTGCAATAACACCATGGGGAAGAAATGGGGTATGCAGCCAAAGATGGCCTTTGGACGTACACAGCCGTGGTTCGCCCAATCCTTACCTATGGATCGCTGGTGTTATGGCCAGCGATGAATCGGAAATATAATATAACAAAACTAAATAGAATACAGAGATCGGCATCTGTGGGCATCACAGGAGCACTGCGATCGTGTCCGTCTGAAGCTCTGAATACTATTTTATTTCTTTTACCCCCGGATCTATACATTAAGTATGTCGCAACGTGTAGTGGAGTTCGACTCAGAGAAACTGGGTGGTTTGCTACTAAACCATATGGCCACGGTAATATTCTGGAGATATTTCCAAGGGATTTTATACCAGCCCTGACCGACTATACTATTCCCAAAATAAACTTCGGGAGCAATTTAGTCGTAGAATTTCCGTCTAGAGCGGAATGGAAGGGCGGTAATGTGACAAAGAACTTCGATGTCACTATCTTCACCGACGGATCCAAGATGAAGGAAGGAGTCGGTGCTGGCATTTTCTCGGAGAAACTCAACATTTCAAAATTCTACAGACTCCCCGACACAGCTAGCATCTTTCAGGCGGAGATACTAGCAGTTAGAGAGGCTGCTCGAATTCTGAACGGAAACAACACACAAATGAGAACGGTCGCCATTTGTGTGGACAGTCAATCCGCGATTAAGGCCATTAACGCGAACATCACAACCTCTAAGTTTGCTAGACAGTGCCAAGAGGAAATTGCCCTAACAAGCGAAAGGTTAAACATAAACTTCTTATGGGTGCCTGGGCATAGCAATATTGAAGGAAATGAAAAAGCTGACGAACTAGCAAAGAAAGGAGCTACTCAGAACACTAACTCCTCGGAAAATTACCGGAGAGTTAGTTGCCCAATCAGTACCATCAAGGAACGGATCCTTTCTTTGTATATAGCAAAATCACAAAATAGGTGGAGTAATCTGAGCAATTGCACCATAACTAGAACATTGTGGCCCACATACAACAAAAGGAGATCAATTGAGTTGATATCCAAATCCCACATAGACACAGCCAGACTAGTGGCAATCATCACAGGCCACTGGCCAGAGGGCACGCATGCGGCCAAACTAGGAGTCCCACACAACACCTCATGCAGGAGCTGCAAAGAAGCAAACGAAAGTGAGAATCTGGAACACTTTCTTTGCAGATGTCCGACCCTAGCGGGAGCCAGACTTCTCTCACTGGGCAAGCCGTTCTTCCACAACCTCAGCGAGCTTTCTGAACACAAAATCAAAGAACTGATCTTGTATCTGAACCGCTCGGGTTGGATAAAAACACGGGTCACATGAGTGCAGTGGTATCAAAATGGCGCAATCTAGTGCTAATTGAGGCCTTCACCCAGCATCGTGACGGTCACCACCATACCTACCTACCTTGTTGTGATGATAAGAATACTTTATTTGTAAAAGATTTTTGTTTAGTTGGAATTAAAGAACGATGTAAAAAATTTGTAAAAAAGTTTACTTACAAATTCCCAACCAAAGAAATTATAAATGAAAATTTTGAAAATTACTCTTTTGGAACTGTACATAATGATAAAATTAATAAAGAATTAAGACAGGTGCTAGAAAAATTTGATGTTATTATAACAAATGAAAAAATAAGAAAGGAGTTTTTAATGAACTACATTAATGAAATAAGTAGAGTGTATGATTTGAGTCAGTTTGAGTCATGAACACTTTAGAAATAATTGCTGTTTCAAAATATAACAAATTTATAAATAAATATTTTAATGAAGTTTTTGCTTTGCAAAATTCCAAAAATAACAGAAAAACCAACTGTTTTAATTGTAAACACTGACAAGATAAAAGATCCAGGAACACATTGGTTTGCGCTTTATATTCCAAAGCAAGATTGCACAGAATATTTTGATTCGTATGGTGGAGTTCCAGATAAACCGGAAATTTTTAAATTTCAGATTTTAGATTTGAAAAATCAGTGTATAGTTTTTAATAATTGGCAGATACAGGGTGGTCTTTCGAATGTATGTGGACAATACTGTTGCGTTTATGGCTGGTATAGATCTTTTGGTTTTATTTAACTTTTCCTTTTAAAGGGGAAATTTTGCAACATACGGGAATTATATTTTTTGTTAAAAAAAAAAAAAAATGTCTTTATTTATATCAAAAAAAAATAAACTTTAAAATAAACTTTATTAATTCACTTATCGAACAGTGGTTACCAACTAACTTATTAATTTTTATTTAATGTCTTTTTTTTTTTAATCATTACTTAAATTAAACTTACTAAAACTAAAAAGTAAGCATTTCTTATTAATTAAGTTGCTAATGTAATATTATTAATTTAAACAACATTGAACTTGAAGAGTTCAAGGTTTTTATAATTTAAAAACAAAAATAATGTAGATTCAGCATTTTTACATATTTACTGAATTTTCCATATGAACATTAATTTTTAATTTTTTAGTTAAATTTTGTGATTAAAAAAAAATAGAATAAAAAAAAATCAAAATATACTTTTTTTTATTGGTGTTGTTTTAGATTCTATTACAACTTCAGGTGGTGAATCTGAAGTTGAATTAGTGGACGTTACATTAGGAGGTTTATAAATAACCCCTCCTCGGTTAGAGTTGAAATTCTCCGGAATTTCTTTATTTACATTTTTTATTTTCGTTCCTTTGTTTCTTAAATATAATATTACAAAAGCAATACTTATTACTATAACTACAATAATACATATATTTATTCCATATGAAATGGCTTTATGATATTTTAGTTCGTTTATTTCGTTAATATTTTCAAAATTTTTTAAAACAATATCGTCAAAATTAATTGGTTTTACATAGGTATAATTAAAATTATTGCTAGGGTAAAAATATTTATCTTGAATAATTTTCTTTTGATTATAAAATATTTCATTCTCTATTTGAATTTCATAATTATAAAAATTAATAAAATAGTTTTTATTCAGTGTTAAATTTCTATCGTCACAATTTTGTATTAATACATTTTTTTTTGCATTTTTATACCCGTACGATAGGATCGGGTATAATAAAATTAGTCCTCCGTTTGTAACACCTCGAAATAAGCGAGCTAGATATACTTTCAAAGATATGGATCGGATCAGGAAAAAATTCTAAGACTTTTGAGCCATGTCCGTCCGTCCGTCCGTCAGCACGCTAACTCAAAAACTAAGAAAACTAGAATCTTGAAATTTACACAAAATATTCTGGGAGTAATTTGTAGGTTCCCTATTTTTTTTGGTTGAGTTTGGACCAAGCCTTAGGGTAGCTCTCGAACACCTAATTTTTAGATCCCTACATTTTTTTTGAAATAGAGCTATGAAATTTTAACTGCTGATAGATCTCACAATAATATTAATTTTATTTTAACAACTTTTTTTTGTAGCCCCACCGTTACGGAGCTACAGCTCCCCAAAAGTTCAAAAAATCTCTATATTTAAATTGTTATAGCACAAGTTGTATAAGGTACATCTTCATTTTGAAAACGCCAAACGATTACTACTTTTATTAGCATTAAAAGTATATATACAATAAATATATATTTGTGACATACGGTGTCTTAATTTACCGTTATGCGAAACTAAAATTTTGCAAAATCCTTTAACCCTTCTATATTTCAAACGGTTTAAGCTGGAAACTTGAAATTTTGGCAGAAGTTAGATCTTTAAAAATAAGTATGAGTCATTTCAGAAATTTTTTTTTAATCACTCCCCGTTTACGAGCTGTAAGGGGTCAAAAACTGAAAATTTCCTATTTTTAAACACCTGTAACTTGAACACCTGTTAAAATTTTTTTGAAGTAATACACAAAAATTAAAGCTTCAACATTATACTCTTATTTCTGTTAACAACTTTTTTTAATAATATAGGGTTACTTTATAATTGACGAAAGTGTTACTTGATTTTTTCAAATTTTCTAACAAATTTCTTTAACTAAATTTTTGCATATTATTTTACTCGATAATTTGAAATTGTTGAGGATATAATGCGCAGTACAAAAAAATGTAAATCAATAAACAACATAATGGTTGCTTGAAGAATTTTTATTATTATTTATATGATATTGATATATATACATACTTATATAATATCATGTTTATTTACATATCGCATATGTCACTAGTGAATGAATGATAAGAGTATATATGTATATTATATAGCGCTGTATTTACATACATATATGTATTTTATTGTACTTATAAGAAATTATTCTGTTAATGGAATATTTAAATATAATATAATATAATATTTAAAATTATATTTATTATTTTGTACTAAGTAAATTTAATATACATTTACCGCTTAGTATTAAATGGTACTATAGAATATTTGAAAAAGTTTTGGATTGATAATCGTTGTGTGGAAGGTTAGAATTTGCTTTAGACGAATGTACATATAAACATATAGTTTGAATATATGTACAACCCATAGTTCTAGAAATTATAAAATTCACCCAAATTATTTTAAAATACTAAAATATTAAAAAAATAATATTGTAGGCAGAGTGGCTGTGAACATACTAACGGTTCGTACGGGTATCTAAGAGTTGACAAAGGCAACTGTATTCTTCCTCGTTTATTAATAAAGTTTTATCATCTAAAATTTCAATTTTAGTGTTGTTATTATATCTAAATTTACATTTGTTTTTCAAAATGCAGTTTTTACTAGGTTTTAAATCTTTTAGCATAACATCATCTTGATAAGTTAAAATTTTATTTTCAATTTCTACAATATATTCATTATTTGCGTCAATTTCTATATATTCTTTATTAGGCAAAGGAGTGATAAGTTTTAAATCTGTTTGAATATAATTTAGTGGAATTTTAATTGCAGTTACTAATAATTCATCTTTATAATTCATAATACCTATTTTACTTAATTTTAATTTATAAAAGTCAATTTGGTGTAATTCTATTTCCTCTGCAGTTAATATGCTAGGATGTATTAAATTATATTTAGCTGACGCAATATTGTCTTGAATTTGGTTTATCTTATTTTCTAAAAATCTTAATTTTATTATTTGATCTAAGTATAATGAATATCTTATAATTTGTTTACTGTGTATTTCATTAAAGGCTTCCGTTTTTTTTTATTCTGTCTTGTTCTATATTCTGTTTAAGTATAGTTATAGTTTCGTTAAAATGTGGATTTATTGAGATTTGTTGATTTAGCGTAGTAATAGCTTTGTTATCGTTTTTTTCAATAGTTTTTAAATATTCTAATATTTCTTCTCGATCTTCATCGCCCATTGTGCCGAATAACCATTTTTCAGTAATGCCTATGAAATTAATTAGACCTCTCCTTTTTCTAATTTTGGTTGGCATGATAGATTTAATTTTTGCTCTAATTGTTTTAATTTCCGCTTTTAATAAATTTTTGTTATCTATTTCTTTTTCTTGTATAGTATTTTCTATTTGTGTAAGCATATCATCTATTTCTTTTGGATTTATGATATGTAAAATTGTATTAGTTTTATTTACTATTTCTATCTGTTGGAGTTTTATTTGAATATAACCGGCTTCTTCGTGAATTGGATTGACTTGAAGTAGACCTACCGTCAATTGTGTTGGTAGGATTATTAACAGCAATATTATTATGTTGAAAACCTAAAATTTTTAAAGGTCTTTTAATGTTCGAATAATGCACATTTAATAAAGGCTTATGTCTATAATATGGTTCATCCCTATGTCTCCCTAATAATTCCTAATAATTCATCCCTAAGTCTCTTATAATTTCTAATAGCTCCTAGTGATCTATTTTCTACATAATGTTTTCTATTAAAGTTTCTTTTATTTATAATTTGAGTTTTCATTTTATTTATATTTATTTGCAATTTATTAACATCTATACTTTCTTTAGCATCTCTAGGTGTATATTTTATTGTTGAATGATAGCGATCGTTATAGTTTCCTATAGCCATCTGTATCTTCATCTCAATTGAAAGTTCCCTATCCTCAATTCCTGTTATTTTTTCTAAGAGGGTTGAGTGTAGTCTCTCTATATCAGCATTTCCATTGTGATTATTTGCTTTTGTTAGATGAGTTTTAACATTTTCACTATTTAAATACTCAATTAGCTGTTCAGCTCTAAATGCATTGTCCATAATTATTTTTTTTGGCTTTCCAAATTTTGCAAAATGTTCCATTATAATTGTTTTCTTTGCTCTCCAGTTGCGATCTGTTATACCGTATGCTGAAGTAAATTTTGTTAATTTATCAATTACTGTAATAAAGGATCATAATATTTAATCTGTAAATGACAGACATTTAAAACCCTTTTACTCAATGATTTACCAACCAACTTTAATTTTTTTCTTTTTAAATGATAACTATTCAGTACAGCCATCTTACAAAATTAATATTTTTCCAAAATTTTCTGATTTTCATTAATAATTTTCCATTTTTATAAAAAACCCATGTAAAGTATATACATATGTATCATATAATATGTATAATCTATACCTATAATATACATATTCAAAAACGACGCTTTTTTATTCCGTTGAATTTTAAATTTTGTTTTGTTGTTTTTGCTTTTTGTTTTTTTTCTAAAAACATAAAAAAAATTTTAAAATATAGCTTGCGTGGTGGGAAATAGAAATTTCACAATATAATTGAATATAAACGTCGAAACTTCAGTGGGGAGTTTGGTGCAGTGGTAGAGTGGTCGCTTCTTAAACTTTAGAAGTCTTTAGTTTGCAAGTTCGATTCTATTCTATTCTATTTTTTTTTTTTTTTTTTTATTTCTAATATTTTATACGAAATAAATTCTTACATATCATAATATTTTATCTGTAAATGACAGACATTTAAAACCCTTTTACTCAATGATTTATCAACCAACTTTAATTTTTTTTTTTTAAATGATAAATATTCAGTACAGCCATCTTACAAACTTAATATTTTTCCAAAATTTTCTGATTTTCATTAATAATTTTCCATTTTTATAAAAAACCCATGTAAAGTATATACATATGTATCATATAATATGTATAATCTATACCTATAATATACATATTCAAAAACGACGCTCTTTTATTCCGTTGAATTTTAAATTTTGTTTCGTTGTTTTTGCTTTTTGTTTTTTTTTTCTAAAAACATAAAAAAAGTTTTAAAATATAGTTTGCATGGTGGGAAATAGAAATTTCACAATATAATTGAATATAAACGTCGAAACTTCAGTGGGGAGTTTGGTGCAGTGGTAGAGTGGTCGTTTCTTAAACTTTAGAAGTCTTTAGTTTGCAAGTTTGATTCTATTCTATTTGTTTTTTTTTTTTTTTTATTTCTAATATTTTATACGAAATAAATTCTTACATATCATAATATTTAATCTGTAAATGACAGACATTTAAAACCCTTTTACTCAATGATTTACCAACCAACTTTAATTTTTTTCTTTTTAAATGATAAATATTCAGTACAGCCATCTTACAAAATTAATATTTTTCCAAAATTTTCTGATTTTCATTAATAATTTTCCATTTTTATAAAAAACCCATGTAAAGTATATACATATGTATCATATAATATGTATAATCTATACCTATAATATACATATTCAAAAACGACGCTTTTTTATTCCGTTGAATTTTAAATTTTGTTTTGTTGTTTTTGCTTTTTGTTTTTTTTCTAAAAACATCAAAAAAATTTTAAAACATAGTTTGCATGGTGGGAAATAGAAATTTCACAAAATAATTGAATATAAACGTCGAAACTTCAGTGGGGAGTTTGGTGCAGTGGTAGAGTGGCCGCTTCTTAAACTTTAGAAGTCTTTAGTTTGCAAGTTCGATTCTATTCTATTTGTTTTTTTTTTTTTTTTATTTCTAATATTTTATACGAAATAAATTCTTACATATCATAATATTTAATCTGTAAATGACAGACATTTAAAACCCTTTTACTCAATGATTTACCAACCAACTTTAATTTTTTTTTTTTTTAATGATAAATATTCAGTACAGCCATCTTACAAAATTAATATTTTTCCAAAATTTACTGATTTTCATTAATAATTTTCCATTTTTATAAAAATCCCATGTAAAGTATATACATATGTATCATATAATATGTATAATCTATACCTATATTATACATATTCAAAAAAGACGCTATTTGATTCCGTTAAATTTTTGTTTTATTTTTCTTTTCGATTAAAAATTTTGAAATATTGGTTGTATGGTAGGAGTAGGAATTTCACAATATAACTGAATATAAACATTACAATTTTAGTTTAGTGTTTAGTACAGCGGTAGAGTGTGGGATTATTAATAGTTGCTTTTTGATTTTGCAAGTTCGATTCAGTTCTGTTTTTTTTTTTTTATATTTTAAACGAAATAAATTCTTACATATCATAATATCATCATAATAATTAATCTGTATTGATAGACATTTAAAACCCTTTTACTCAATAATTTACCATCTTAGGCTTCTTGTAATATATACATAATAATAGGTATATATTGAGTTTACAGTACTCAATAAATCAAGGGCAACTTCTAAAAGATAATAATAATCGTGTTTTTACAAAAAATTTCATTTGCAAAGAAATTTTAAATTCATAAAGGCTTTAATTATTGAAAATTGTATTTTTACATTTTAAATAAAATCATAAAGAAACTATACTGTATATATTGTATTGTAATTACTAATTAAAATACCTCGAATTTCGAGGGGCGGGCGAATACTTGTTGTTTTTTAAAATGAAATATGTCCAAATGTACAATTTCGTTTTTTTCTTTCGGTGTTTCCGTAAATGCAAATTTGAGTTTTATTGGTTTTCGATCATACTTAATTTGTTGACATTTTTCACAATTATTAATAATTAAATGAATATGATCTTTTAAATTGGGAAAATAAATTTTGTCCTTTAAATTTTGGTAACATTCATTTATTCCACTGTGCATAGATTCTTTAGTGTGGTAAAGCGATAGTTGTTTATGTAATTCGTCTTCAGTTTTTATTTCTTTTGCTCTTTTTGTTATTTTTGAATCGAATGAAAACATTGATATTAAAATTAGTTGTATTTTATGTTAATCAGTATCAGATACTTCAGAATAAATGCTTGTATATCTTTTCTTGATATAACGTTTTAAAATATCTTTAATTAAATTTTCATTTTCTAACGGATTTATTTCAATAATTCTTCTATTGTAAAGTGTTATATTCTCTTCAGGACTGTAAGTGAGTATGATTTGTGTTTTATATTTGTTTACGATATCCTCTTTTATTCCTATATGATCTAATTGATTTTCATCTGCAGAATGTATTGTATTATTAGATAATTCTAAATTGGATGCTGTATAATTTTCTTCATTAATTTTCTTTGTATTTTATAATCTGCTTAAATAATCAGCTACATTATTTTCTTTACCCTGCAAATATTCAACCTCATAATTATATTCTTGAAGTTTTAACAGCCATCTTTGGTGTCTTTGTGAAAATTCTTTTCCTTTGTATTTGTTGTTTAAATATTTTATTGGGACATGGTCTGTTATGATTTTGAACTTATTACCATATAAATAAGGCCTGAAATAATTTACTGCATACATAATTGCCAAAAACTCTTTATCTGTAGTACAATAATTTTTTTCATGATTGTTTAGCGTTCTCGAAACATAAAAAATTGAATGCCCTTGTTGAGACAACACTGCACCTATAGCATGATCACTTGCATCTGTGGTCACAACAAACGGTTTATCGTATTCTGGAAATTTTAAAATTGGATGTGAAGTTATCAAGCTCTTTAAGTTTTCAAATGCTGCGATATACTGTGGATCATTTATTTTAATTTTGTTATCTTTTTTTAAATATTTAATCATAGGATATGCAACCTTAGAATAGCCCTTGATGAATTTTCTATAAAATCCAGTTGCCCCTAAGAAACCTTTTAATTGTTTTTCTGTGCTTGGAATTTGTAACTCTTGAATATTCTTTATTTTTTCAGGGTTAGGTTTTATCCCATCCTTTGTCAAAATATGTCCTAGAAATTCTGTATTTCTTTTAAGAAAACTACATTTATCCACTTGAATTTTCAGATTGTGCTCTTGTAATCTCTTAAATATTTTTGTTAATGAATTCTCGTGTTCTTCTAATGTTGTCGAAAAAATTAATATATCATCAAGATATACAAGACAAATTTGATTAATATATTCTCGAAGAATTTCGTTCATCAATCTCTGGAACGTTGCCGGTGCATTCTTCAATCCAAATGGCATACGTACATATTCATATAGGCCTGCTGGAGTAACAAAAGCAGTTTTTTCAATATCTTTTTCAGCTACTAATGTCTGATGGTAACCTTTGGCTAAATCTAAAGTGCTGAAATATTGAGCTTTTCCCAATTTATCCAAGATGCTATCGATATTAGGTAAAGGATATTTATCGTCAATTGTGACTTGATTTAATCTTCTATAATCCACCACTATGCTAAATTTTTATACTCCTGAATTATCTGCTTTTTTAGGTACTACTATAATAGGAGAACTATATCGACTTTTACTTTTTCTAATTATACCCTGTTTTTCCATTTCTTCCATTTGATTCCTCATTTATATTATACTTTTTTAAAAAAGACGCTATTTGATTCCGTTAAATTTTTGTTTTATTTTTCTTTTCGATTAAAAATTTTGAAATATTGGTTGTATGGTAGGAGTAGGAATTTCACAATATAACTGAATATAAACATTACAATTTTAGTTTAGTGTTTAGTACAGCGGTAGAGTGTGGGATTATTAATAGTTGCTTTTTGATTTTGCAAGTTCGATTCAGTTCTGTTTTTTTTTTTTTATATTTTAAACGAAATAAATTCTTACATATCATAATATCATCATAATAATTAATCTGTATTGATAGACATTTAAAACCCTTTTACTCAATAATTTACCATCTTAGGCTTCTTGTAATATATACATAATAATAGGTATATATTGAGTTTACAGTACTCAATAAATCAAGGGCAACTTCTAAAAGATAATAATAATCGTGTTTTTACAAAAAATTTCATTTGCAAAGAAATTTTAAATTCATAAAGGCTTTAATTATTGAAAATTGTATTTTTACATTTTAAATAAAATCATAAAGAAACTATACTGTATATATTGTATTGTAATTACTAATTAAAATACCTCGAATTTCGAGGGGCGGGCGAATAGTTGTTGTTTTTTAAAATGAAATATGTCCAAATGTACAATTTCGTTTTTTTCTTTCGGTGTTTCCGTAAATGCAAATTTGAGTTTTATTGGTTTTCGATCATACTTAATTTGTTGACATTTTTCACAATTATTAATAATTAAATGAATATGATCTTTTAAATTGGGAAAATAAATTTTGTCCTTTAAATTTTGGTAACATTCATTTATTCCACTGTGCATAGATTCTTTAGTGTGGTAAAGCGATAGTTGTTTATGTAATTCGTCTTCAGTTTTTATTTCTTTTGCTCTTTTTGTTATTTTTGAATCGAATGAAAACATTGATATTAAAATTAGTTGTATTTTATGTTAATCAGTATCAGATACTTCAGAATAAATGCTTGTATATCTTTTCTTGATATAACGTTTTAAAATATCTTTAATTAAATTTTCATTTTCTAACGGATTTATTTCAATAATTCTTCTATTGTAAAGTGTTATATTCTCTTCAGGACTGTAAGTGAGTATGATTTGTGTTTTATATTTGTTTACGATATCCTCTTTTATTCCTATATGATCTAATTGATTTTCATCTGCAGAATGTATTGTATTATTAGATAATTCTAAATTGGATGCTGTATAATTTTCTTCATTAATTTTCTTTGTATTTTATAATCTGCTTAAATAATCAGCTACATTATTTTCTTTACCCTGCAAATATTCAACCTCATAATTATATTCTTGAAGTTTTAACAGCCATCTTTGGTGTCTTTGTGAAAATTCTTTTCCTTTGTATTTGTTGTTTAAATATTTTATTGGGACATGGTCTGTTATGATTTTGAACTTATTACCATATAAATAAGGCCTGAAATAATTTACTGCATACATAATTGCCAAAAACTCTTTATCTGTAGTACAATAATTTTTTTCATGATTGTTTAGCGTTCTCGAAACATAAAAAATTGAATGCCCTTGTTGAGACAACACTGCACCTATAGCATGATCACTTGCATCTGTGGTCACAACAAACGGTTTATCGTATTCTGGAAATTTTAAAATTGGATGTGAAGTTATCAAGCTCTTTAAGTTTTCAAATGCTGCGATATACTGTGGATCATTTATTTTAATTTTGTTATCTTTTTTTAAATATTTAATCATAGGATATGCAACCTTAGAATAGCCCTTGATGAATTTTCTATAAAATCCAGTTGCCCCTAAGAAACCTTTTAATTGTTTTTCTGTGCTTGGAATTTGTAACTCTTGAATATTCTTTATTTTTTCAGGGTTAGGTTTTATCCCATCCTTTGTCAAAATATGTCCTAGAAATTCTGTATTTCTTTTAAGAAAACTACATTTATCCACTTGAATTTTCAGATTGTGCTCTTGTAATCTCTTAAATATTTTTGTTAATGAATTCTCGTGTTCTTCTAATGTTGTCGAAAAAATTAATATATCATCAAGATATACAAGACAAATTTGATTAATATATTCTCGAAGAATTTCGTTCATCAATCTCTGGAACGTTGCCGGTGCATTCTTCAATCCAAATGGCATACGTACATATTCATATAGGCCTGCTGGAGTAACAAAAGCAGTTTTTTCAATATCTTTTTCAGCTACTAATGTCTGATGGTAACCTTTGGCTAAATCTAAAGTGCTGAAATATTGAGCTTTTCCCAATTTATCCAAGATGCTATCGATATTAGGTAAAGGATATTTATCGTCAATTGTGACTTGATTTAATCTTCTATAATCCACCACTATGCTAAATTTTTATACTCCTGAATTATCTGCTTTTTTAGGTACTACTATAATAGGAGAACTATATCGACTTTTACTTTTTCTAATTATACCCTGTTTTTCCATTTCTTCCATTTGATTCCTCACTTCAGTTTCATGTTATCGATATCCACATAAAGTTTTGAATTAATTGGTGCACTTGTTGTTGTTTTAATTTCATGTACCACTGTATTTGTGCTGGTCAAAATATCACCTTCTTTATATAATAGTTTAGTAAATTTCAAAACTAATCTTTTAATAATATGTTTTTCTTTTTCATTTAAATGATCCCATTGTAGATTTTGAACTTCAGTTACTTCTAATACATTAACTTCTTCTTGAATAGTTTTAGTTAAGAATGGAAGACTCACTCCATTGGTCATACTAATTTGTTGATTTTCTACGTTGATATTTTTTACATTTTTTATTATCCAATCCATACCTAATAATAAGTCATATGACTTGTTTAATTTCATAGCAATCCATTTCATTCTTGCATTTTTAGGATATTTAAATTCTGTTGAACATAAGGTAGCAACAGTTCTATTAGGTTTGCTTACCTCTCCTTGAATTGTGTTGATGGATATTGCAGTTGAATTTATTACAGTGAACTTAGAACTACAAATTTTATTTTCGTTTAAAATGCTTATTGTTGAGCCTGTATCGAACAAGGCTGAATATTTTTTTTCTTCTATTGTTAAAATAGTAAAAATTTTATTTTGATCCGAGGCTAGTTTATTAAAAAAATCTCTTCAATTGTATTAATTTCATTATTTTTACTTAAGTTATCAACATCCATTGATCTAGTTTATCTACTTGGATCAACTTCCATTGGTCTAGTTTGTCTACTTTCTTGTCTGTCATTATATCTATTATAATATCGGTTAAACTGAGAAGGTCTATTTCTATTTTGATAAATATTATCGTTTGATCGGGATGGGAAATTATTATTTTTAAAATTCGAATTTGAATTGTTATTAACACCGTTATAGTTAAATCTATTTCTAATTTCATCATTTTTATTTCTAAAATTTTTATTATTATTATTATAATTGTAATTATTTTTATTATCATTCCAAAAAAAATGTTTACTTTCACTATTTCTATGCAAATTTCTATGAGATAAAGTGAGATTACTGTCATCTAAACCTATAAAACTCCTTATTATATTCCTAATTTCTGTCAAATTATTTTTCGACATTATTGCATAAGCTAACGATCCTGAAGCAAGTTCTTTAATTTTCTGAACTAACATTCCACTAAATATATCAATTATTGTTTGGCTATCTTCAACAAAAGCAGCATATTCTGTTACATCTTCTATCAATAATCTTAACCTATTATCTAAATCTTTAATACTACTTACTTTTAAAGCTCCAATTTCCTTTGTGATTGTCATCTGGTCTTTTGATACTCTGTAATGTTGTTTTAATTTTATTTTGCAATCATTCCAATTTGTTGGATGGTTGACATTGAGAAAATTTTTTGCACTTCCTTGGATTTTGATGTTGTAAATAATATTAAAAACCTGGTCAGCTTCCGCAACATGATCAGCTAATACTCTGGTCACTGAATCGATGAAAGATGGTAAAGTACCTGGCTCATCATTAAAAGTTGGAATATATTGAATTTCTTTTTCAATTTTTGATCTCCAATTTTGTGGTTGGTTGTTTTGCACTAATAACTGAGTTAGTGCTACTAAGCACTGTTCAATACGATTAGCATTTTCTGCTTCTGTCATGATATTACGATATACATATACTTATGTATATATTTAAAAATAATTTTTTTTTTTTGTGTTCGTTTCTACATAAACCACTAAATTTTACTTTGGCTTACTTTGTTGCCCACATTAAAAAAAATGTTTTTGTAATATTATTTTTTTCTTTTTTTAGTCAGATTCGTTTCACTAGATCTCGTTTTTTTTATAGAGATCCTACCGACTGCGCCAATTATATTTTTGTCAAAAAAAAAAAAAAAAAAGTCTTTATTTATATCAAAAAAAAATATACTTTCTTTAAAATAAACTTTATTAATTCAATTATCGAACAGTGGTTACCAACTAACTTATTAATTTTTATTTAATGTCTTTTTTTTTTAATCATTAGGTACTTAAATTAAACTTACTAAAACTAAAAAGTAAGCATTTCTTATTAATTAAGTTGCTAATGTAATATTATTAATTTAACAACATTGAACTTGAAGAGTTCAAGGTTTTTATAATTTAAAAGCAAAAATAATGTAGATTCAGCATTTTTACATATTTACTGAATTTTCCATATGAACATAAATTTTTAATTTTTTAGTTAAATTTTGTGATTAAAAAAATAGAATAAAAGAAAATCAAAATATACTTTTTTTTATTGGTGTTGTTTTAGATTCTATTACAACTTCAGGTGATGAATCTGAAGTTGAATTAGTTGACGTTACATTAGGAGGTTTATACATAACCCGGGTGAGCTTAACATCTTGGGCATGGAGCTAAACCAAAAATTAAGTTGGTCCAATCATATTTTTGCTATAGCTAAAGATGCAGCTATGTGTATGGGTTTTCTGTGTCGCTGTAAAGCCTTCTTTTCATCTTCTGATCTCCTTAATATCTATAAAAGATATATAAGACCTAAAATGGAGTACAATACACATATTTGGGCGGGAGAATCCAAAACGGCATTGGGACTTCTCGATAAAGTGCAAAATAGAGCAATTCGTCTAATAAACGATCCCGCTGTCACCTTTACGCTCTCTTCACTCGGTCTCCGTCGTCTAACAGGAACTCTTAGAAACTCAGGTTTTACAGATACCTTATAGGGTTGGCTTCTTGCTCTAATGAGATTAAAGGTTTGATGCCTCCTGTCAAAGCATTCCAAAGAGAAACAAGACGAGCTTCTGCTGCCCACTCCTATGTAGTTCAAATTCCCAGTTGGCATACATGAGTACTAAAAGTCGTATAACCTATTGTTTGGTCAAAAAAGGGAGGTGGTGCTTAGTGGGTTAAAGTCCCACACACTCATAGAGGACTCGTACTCGTTTAATTCCCGCCTACCCGCCTACCCTCGCAAAAAAAAAAAAATATGAAAGCTTTTTTGAATGAATTTAGCAAAGATAATCATATATAAATCGACAATCTGATTTTTAATATGTTTTACAACTTATTTGGAAATTTAAATTTTTCACAATATTGTGTACCTAAGCAATATAATTAATATTAAAAAGCTTTAGTTAAAACGTAGTAATAGAAGATCAGGGTTCGAACCCAAATTTGATGTTAAGCTATACATATTTTCTCAACAAAAATCAGTCATTAAAAGTTGTTGTTGGTTTTGATACAGAAACTCTTGTAGCGACTTGCATTTTTCATCGTATTGGAAAAAAGTCAGCTATTTTAAAATATCGTGATTAGTGTAAATTCTATCAGTATTTTTATGGAAGGTACTCCAAACAATCAATAAAGAATACAAAATTATATTTACAATATGAGTTAAGGATGGTTATTGGCCGATGTCTTAGCATTAACAAATAGGAAGCTGACACATTTTACAATTTAATTCATTTTCTTCAAGCTGTAATGATACACAATAAAAAATTATTCTAGATTGTTCCATTGAAAGCTAGAATTATTCTGCATACTACTAGAAAATAAAATTTCTAATATTTTAGTCAAGAACAACAATATAATAAAAATTTTTTAAATTTAATTTAATTTGTTTTTTATTATGAATTACTTATATATAGTAGATAGATATACATTTACACAAATATTTTTATATATTGTTTTAGGCTATAAATTATTTCTAAAAAGTTCTGCAAAGTTCAGTTTCCATTAATTCCTCCTCATCTAAAGAGAATGTAATTTCATCAACTTGAACCTCATTTTGTATACTGACTATTGCAGTTTCCTCAGTAAATGAAAATGTTATTGAATCAGCTGCCATTTTTGTAAAATATCTTATCAAAATTGAATTAAAAATGATTTGCCAATAAAATTTAACTGTTATATACTGTAGAACCCAGTCAAAATTCAAAGTTTTCAGAGTATATAAATAAAGAAATGCAAAATTGGATTTTTTGGACTTGTTAGATTGTGTAAAAATCATGTCAAGATCTAAAATAAAAGAAATTCATATAGATCTCTAAAGAAAAAAATGTTACAAGGTTCAAAGTAGAGATTTTTATTCCGGTTCAAAAATTTAATGTATGGTGTAATTTATCTCGGTTCTTTTATGTTTTAAAAAAAAAATATTAAATAAATCAATTTTGCAACTATTTAGGTACATATAAACCTGAATCTGAAAAATAAAGGAAATAAATAAAATAAATTTATACCTTTTTTTCAATTTTATATTTATTTATGAATAATAAAAATTTATAACTACAAACCAATTTACATTATTTATTGGTAATTTGCATATATTTTACCAAAAGACTCAGATATATCTACAATACCTAAATTTAAATTTTTATCTTTATTTACAAAATGTTCTTTTTCTTTTATTTCTTTAACAAAATCAGAATTCTCAAAAATATCAGTATATTTTTGAAGTACAAATATAAATTAATTTAGAATCTCAAAGACCCACATAAGACCATAAATGCTCTTGATTTGTTTTACATTTATAATGTGATATAGCGCATCTCGCTCCATATCTTTTGTTTTTAAGAAACTCTTTCTAGTTTCAATATTTTTGTTATTAAAAGCTTTTTTGAATCTTTTCTTTGCTGGTGGTTCTTCTTTTTGAAGAAGAATGATTTCTTTTGTTGATGTTGTTGCTGTTGTGATTGTTGTTGTTGTTGATGATGATGATGATGATGATGTTGTTAATGATGTGTCTGCGGTTCTTCTTGAGTTCTTATTCTTTTTCTTTTAATTGAGGCTAACTCCTGTGATGGCTCTATTTGTTGATTTGCGTAGCCAAAAATCTCTGCTTTCCTCTGATTTCCTCCGAAAATCTCTGTGTTTTCCATTTTGCTTTAGATTTTCTGTTTAGCTTTCTTGTTGTATTATTATGTTGAATTCTTTCTTTGAATTGATATATCTTAAGAAAGATGCCACTTTATTTATACTAAGTTTTTCTTCTAAATAATTGTATTATCATTGTTTAGAAAATTCTTAAGAAAACTAGTTGAAAACAAAAAGTTGTAAAGTAAATTGTTTATTAATGTAATAAATTCTAATTGATAATAATAAAACTATAATTTTTTTAAATAGCATTTTTTGCATCATTGTTGCATTTAACAGTGTTCTAAAGTTAAGAAAATATCTTTTACATAAATTCTAATTATAATTTTTTATGAAAGAATATTATTTTTTATTTACCTATTCCTAAATTATTTATTTTTATTAGTAAATATTTTTCTATTTTTATTTGTTCTAATAGCATTTTTACAACATTGTTGCTTTTAACAGTGTACTAAAGTTAAGAAAAAATCTTTTACATAAATAAATTCTAATTATACTTTTTTATGAAAGAATATTCTTTTTTATTTACCTATTCCTAAATTATTTATTTTTATTAGTAAATATTTTTCTATTTTTTTTTCTATTAGCATTTTTACAACATTGTTGCATTTAACAGTGCTATAAAGCTAAGAATAAATCTTTTACATAAGTTCTAATTATACTTTTTTATGAAAGAATATCTTATTTTCCATTGATTATGACTATTATCAAAGCCTAAATATTTCACATATACTTTATTGCCTTTTCGTTTTAAAATTTTTTCAATTAAATAAGCATTGGGGTCTTTGACACTAGTTAGTTCCTGTTCATAGAAGCCACCACGAACTAATTTATTATTAATTTTATAATCTTTTAAACAATACGTAATCGGGTCTGTCTTGTTTTTGAAAGCTATTTTAAAAACTTCAGTTGAATAGTTAGGTTCATATCCTTTTTGAAAAGTACCTTTAGACAATTCTAACAAAATCACCAACATTAAATTTTGGCTAATTGTAAATTAAACGAAGAATTTGTTTGTCATTTTGTGATGTAACTTGGTTAGGTTTTAATTTAATTGTACTGTGTTTTGTGTAATTATATTTTTTAATTTGTTTTGGTAAAAGTTATATCCATTTAAAATTTCATTCTAAACTAAACTGTTCCCACATAAGTGATTTTAATGTTCTGTTAAACCTTTCACAAACACTAGCCTACATTTCTGAATAAGTATGATAGTGATTTATTTTATAGCTTTTCATTAAATTTTGGAATTTTTTGTTAAAAAATTCTTTTCCCTGATCAGAATGAATATTTTTTGGAGACTTTCCCTCCCTTTTAAAAATCTTTTGCATACTTTTAACTACGTCATCTGCAACCTTTGATTTAACTTTTTCGGCATATGTATATTTTTAAAATATATCGAAAGGAGTTAAGAGGAACTTGTATACATTATTCACTATTGATAGGCCGACATATCTACAACATCAATTTCCCATGTATCATTTAACCCTTTTTGAGATATTTTTCGTTAAACTCAGTATATATATATATAAATAAATTTTTGACTATATTCTAAAAATTAAAAACGGTATAATTAAAAGATTTTTTTTTCAATACTGTAATTTAATAGTTTAATACAAAATTTTTACAATATTAACAATATTAACAAATATCGTGCCCTCTTTTACCAGCTTTTGGTATAAAGATCACATTCATCCGCCTCCATTGATGGGGAACATGACCAAAAGTGAGGCTGCTTCTGAACAGCTTAGTAATTAATGGAACTACAAGCCCCTTCATTTCTTGTAGCATTTTTGGAAAAATACCGTCTAAACCTGCAGCTTTGTATGGAACGAAGTTATTAATTGCCCAGGCAACCTTTTCCCCCGTTATAACTGAGTTAACCCATTCGTCAGGGCCACTTCGGACTCTAGCGTCAACCGCTTGGCTAATCACATGGGCGTCCTCAATGATTGCTCACTTATATTCCCTAAGTTGGTCCTTATAGCGTTGCCACTTATTCTGCTTGTAGCAGATATTGTAGGCATGCTTAGTCTCCTTCCTTAGGTTACCTAAGTTCTCATTCCACCATACCGAATATGTCTTTTTGCTACGCTTAATAGAACATGCCACTTTGAATGAGACCTCTATGGCCCTTGCAAACATGTCAGTTCTATTTTCTAACTCATATTCGGTTGCGGTATCTGAGTTAGCTATTACCAAAAGTTTTTTTCTAGCTACTTTTCTGAATTTCCCCCAGCCGGTAGCTTTGCGGTTTCTGTAGGGCTCTTCAGGCTTAACATTGATTTTCAGGCTTAACATTGATTTTCAGGCTTAACATTGATATTGAAGAGAATCCAATTGTGATCTACCACATCTGCACAACCTGGAAAACTATCCGAGCTTGGAAATATGATAGTAGGGTTACTGCATATATTGCATATATTTAGGTTGTTATTTAAAATAAAATGACTCACTTCGTTCATTCGTTTCCGAGCTACCCCATAGGGTATGCCGTGCATTATCATCACAGCCTGCGATCAATTTGCCACTTGTGGCAACTACCAACTGCTGAAGCCGTGGCGTTGGAGCAGGTTTGTCATGTGGCATGTACACGGAACTTATATACCCGCTCACATTGTTCCGCATTTCCAGTTTGGCAACTGTCAAATCTTCATTACTAAAATTGGATGTGCATATATATGTTTTTGAACTAGAACACAAGTTCTTGGTTTACCAATTTCTAAATTTACATTCTTGGAGAATAGATTAAAAATACAGCTGTTTAACCCTCTTATCTTGGAGGCGTTAACCCTTGGTTTTTAATGAGGGCTATGTCCATTTCCTCCTCACCTAGAAGAACTAGCAGATTATCCGAGGCACACTTCGAGTGTCTTAGGTTAATCTGCATCACCCGCATTGCTTACCTCCCAACAAGCTTCTGTAGACTCCTTGTCTATTGCCAAGTCTCCCAGCAGCCCGCTTGCTTCGTCTAGGTCATCTATGCCTGCACTCCCTGGCTTGAATATTTTTAGTTTGGTATGCTGTATACAAACCTCAGCTTATTTTTCTGCTTCTCCAGAGGACCCAAACTTTCCTCACTGATAAGAAAGAGAAACGATATACTGTTTTTCAGCAATTCATCTGACGACTTCTCCTTCGTTATCACCGACCAGTTCCCCATTGGAACCATCGGGTTATGTAAGCGGAAAGACTCGAGAAGCTTTTCCCTGCTTATCTCCATCCTAGGTAACCAAATACACGGGCTCTAGGGCTCCTAGGGATTTCGCTAGCTGGGATTATTCCAATTTTGGCTTCCTCCCAAGCATTGCCAATCTTAGCAATGTTTTTGCTAAAGAAATCAAGGGAGTGGTTCAAAGAAATCAAAGCAAGGGAGTGGTTTTCCGCACTTCCTAGGACGAATACTTGTTATATGTTATTTGTTGAATAATAAATGTTATATTTATTTGTTGAAAATTGTTGAATTTTTTAACTAATTGTTTCATAGAGCCAAAATTTATTTCTTGTGAAGCGTTATAATTTGAACGAATACCTTTGACTTTGCAAACAGTGTTTTTGCATTTGGAGTTGGTACTATATATTTTGTATGCATGGTTCTTTGCACCCCCAATGACAAATTCTGTAATGTAACTTCCTATTGCATATTATTCAAGCTCATCTGTCATATCTCCTATGAAAACTGCTGTTGGAGGGTTATATTCTCCTTCACATGCTACATATATTATTGAATCAGTATCGTAATACAAAACACCTTCTTTTAAATTATTTAAATGAGAATATAATTTTAAAGGGGCTTGTGTGGTAGTGTAAGCAGCTATACAAAAGTTAACTGTAAATAATTTTTCAGCAGTTTCTTCTTTATATTCCCAATTTACCAAAACTGTTTTTTCGTTTATTGAAGTTATTTGATTTACACTCGTGGAAGGATCAGTAAGAAGAGTAAATAATTCATAAGGCTCATTAATGATTTCAGTTTTTGATTGATTTTCTCTCTGCCCAAATTTATGCCAGAAAGAGTTTCACATTAATATACCTAATGATTTAAGTCCAGGATTTTAATTTATTTCATTAAACTATAAATTTATGCCTTCCACTTTGGAAAAATTTTCAAAATATCTGCACTTTTCCTTTGGTGTTTTACAAAAGCTAGGCCAGCCAGAAGCTTCTTGTTTAATTTTAAGGAACTTGTTCATCATTTCAGTGAAAATTCCTTGTTGTGATATAAGGGGATTAAATTGCTTAAAATTATACTCCCATACCTCGTATATTTGCAAAACTTTGTATCCCTGTTTAACAGCTTCTTTTACTTCATCTATAACCCATGTTCCTGAAATTGACCTACTACAATTATCATAAGAGTCACCATTATTCATTTCCAAGCTACATGTTTGACAGCAGGAAAACATTAGCTTATTATTTTGAATTATAGGGAAAATCAGGTGAGAGATTTTTTCTGGTGGAAGTATCAAGGCCTTTATTAATCGTTCAGTATCATTTAAATTTAATTTATTGCACTCAATTTGTCCAACATGAACTTTTGGATGACCAACTGGAAATTTTTCGTATTTACACACCCAAGGATATAGTGAGCATATATCTATATACATTATTTTCTCACCAGATGCACATTTATAATATGTTCTTGTGTTTCCTGTTCTACCGCCATAAAACGCATCACGTGGTTTTAGTTGTATAGAACTTTCGCTCTCCAATTTTGAGAAAAATGCTATGCATTCTTTTGATCTCATTTCGTTTTGAAATTCACAGTCCCACTTTTCAATTACTTGATAACCTAAAGAGCGTAATTTATTGGCTTTAGATAGTGTAGCCTCATAACGTGTTTCATATGTTTTATCATTATTATTTTTGAAAAATTTTGGATGTTAATGATAATAACAGCCATAAAACTCATATTTTTGTGTCTGTACAATATCCGTCAACTCGAAAACGAAAAATAAGTTATTTTTTTCCATTACCACTATGCTGAATTTTTAATTTTCTTTGTTTTTCTTCCCACATTAACCATTTTATGGCAATGATTGACTGCTTTTCTGATAAGCGATATCCTTGTTTAGGTATAAGTCCAATTATATACGGTTTTAAAAAATTTCTTCTAAAAAATAAATTACACGCTGAAACAATTGTAGTGGCCTCTAAAAATGGCTTAACCTTACATTCTTCCAAAATTAGTTGTCTGAATTTAATACAGGCTGCTGTCAAAATTTTTACGTCATCCATATAATATTCTACAAGTTCATTTTGAAAGTTAAAAGACTTGTTTTTATTTTCTTCATACCATTCAAGGAATTATTTTCTTTGCTATGTACTCATTGAACTATAACAGTAATATTTACGATCGGGCAACTTTCCATTATATTTTATATTGTTTTTACGATTAAACATATCAGGAAAATATCCTTTTTTCAAATTTATTTCTAAATCAAACGCTTTCGGTAAACTAGATAACGGAATGGGAAAATAGTTTAATGAATCAATAAATTTCACGTTATCTAACAGTATTAAAATTATCTTTGTTCCCCTCATAATTAGTTTTGGTTTGATGATAGTTTTCTCTAAGATATAGTTTAATAAAAACTGATTATCAAATGCTAATCCATTATGTGCAATAACTACAACTTTATCAAATATTTTTCTTTGGTTGAGTATATATTCTAAAAACATTTGTATTGGATTTTGTTTCAACCCATGTTGTCGAAGTCCACAAAAATTGCATCTTTCAACATTAGAGAATATACAATACCTGCAACGTTGTTCAAAAATACATAAATCAGGCTGATCTTCAATTATATCCCCTATTGCAACATCCTCATGAAGTTTCTTTCCTATGATATCATCTTGAGTTATTTCGAGGTCGTAGAAAATATATAATATATTCTTAAGTTCGGCTAATTCTTTGCACGGTGTAATAAAGCATTGGTGATCTGAAACTTTATTTGTATTACACTTTTTTCACAAATATCCATAGCATATATGATTTACATCGGCTCTGTATACTTTAAGGTATTTTGTATATTAATCTATAAGAGTACAAATATATTTTTTGTAGATGATGTTGCTTTATGATTATCAAAACAAGTTTGACTTTTAAAACTTCTATTACATACATCACATTTAATATTTGGAAAATTTACGGCACATGCTGTAGATGATTTACAAAAGAAACACGACTGTTTGCATCTGTGAGACAATCTATTGTTATACGGAATATTACATATTTGGCAAGAGTAATCACAACTAAATGCTGCTGTTAATGATGTAATTACATTGAAGTGACCTTAATCGTATATCAAATTCAATCTATTTTGATTATCTTCTTCACCTTGAAAAATAATCGATTTTCCTTTTCCTTTGAAATCAAAAACTACAATTTGATATTTAGAGAAGTACTGTTGAAATTTTTTGAGCTCACTGATACTAGCTCCTTTTGCTGGGATGCCTGCTGGAAGTCGTACATATGTAACATTTATACAGAACGTATCTGTAGATAATCCTTCGGAGTTGCTTTGGAAAATTTTTGGAATAACTTCTCAAATTTCCGAAATGTCAAGGTCTTTTGCTTCTTTAAAATTGATCCAGGCTGGACCACGTTCATGAAAATTTTGGCATCCAAAAGTGACACCAATTTTGTCACTAGGCTCAACATTTGCAATTAAATTGCTGAATAATTCTTCATTACCGGTTTTAATCCAATCTATTGAATCTTTGTTGTCTTGTACTGGATTTATTATAAACTCCATAATTTCTTCCCAAAAATGTTAAATCGTTTTACATTCACTGATTTTATTGATTTTATCGTGAATTTTTCTGTATTCATTTTTAGCACATTTCCAAAAAAAATTTGAAAAAATGTGCTCATTAGTTTCACTCTGTCCGTCCGTCCGTCTGTCTGTTTACAAAACTTCTAAAGATAGAGAAAACAAATTTTAACCATGGGTAGGTCTCATAAAAAAAATAATTTTGTGGAACAACTTTTTCATGTAACCCCATCCATTACGGAGCTACAGCCCCTCAAACTTTGAAAAAGCCCTATTTTTAAATGCATATATCTTATGTTCTGCTTAAGAGTTGTTCAATCTGAAAACATCATTCGACAGGTATTTTTTTTAACTTTGTAAATTAATATCAAAATTATACATTTTTTTTTAAATTTAGTATTTCAATTTTTTAGTATTTCAGTGTGAAAACCAAATTTTGCATGATTTTTCTACTTTTATAACTCCGGCACGCTTTTAAATAGAGGCTTGAAATTTTGAGGCAAGAAAGAACTTTTAGAATTAGTGTAAGTTTGCTCAGAAAATTTTTTTGGACCACCCCCTATTTATGAGATATTAGGGCTTATAAATTGAAAATTTACTATTTTTAAACACCTGTAACTTAGGAACCTGTACACATTTTACTTCAGCAAGATATAAAAATTAAAGCTACAGTAATATATTTTTACTTGCGTGGTTTATTTTAGTTGTAAAGGGTTCCAAAATTGCAGCTCTTCAAAATTGCGAAAAAGCCTCATTTTCAGATGTATATATCTCAGTCTCTGCGTAACAGTTTTGCAATCTAAAACCACCAGAAGATCGAAAATTTTATTATCTATAAACAATATCAAAATTATGTAATATTTTGTAATTTACTATTTAAATTTACCGTTATGTGAAAACCACATTTTGCATGAAATTTCTTTTTTCATAACTCTGGCAGGCCCTTAGGTAGGAACCTGAAATTTTCAAACAAGAAAGAACTTTTGGAATTAGTATTAGTTTCCTCAGAAAATTTTTAATTTATTGTTTAATTAGTATTAGCGCATATGTACGTCTCCGGAAAAAAAACCGTTTCATGATTTGCGTATCTCTGGCTATACCTGGAATATTATTTTATATTTAGAGAAAATCCACAGAAGAGGTTGTTACGTGATTCTGTAAAATTTACTTTTTATGTATGAAGGTGATAGAAATTATTAAAAATATTTGAAATCATTTATTATCTAGGGGTATATTATAATAAAATAAATAAAAAAAATTTTTAAAAAAACAGCTTTTTTGAAATAAAAAGTAGAAAATAAATTTTTAATAGCAAATTTTTCTGTAATTTTCTAAACTATATTGTTACAATCGAGATTTCTTTGAAAAAGTTTATTTCAATATGTCAAATATATATATAAATATAAGTATATATAAGTTTTAAAGTCTGTGAAATTAATATAAAAACTGGAGGCAAAATTTAAAAATATAAGTTTATTTTTATGCGTTTGTTGCCTCCAGCTTTTATTTTAATTTCACAGACTTTAAAACTTATATATACTTATATTTATATATATATTTGACATATTGAAATAAAGTTTTTCAAAGAAATCTCGATTGTAACAATATAGTTTAGAAAATTACAGAAAAATTTGCTATTAAAAATTTATTTTCTACTTTTTAGTTCAAAAAAGCTGTTTTTTTTTAATTTTTTTTATTTATTTTATTTTATTCTTTTTAGTAACGACAAATATAAGTATTGAACTGATATTTTTTTTTTTTCCTTGTTTAATTTTGAATTTTTACAGTTGCCCTCACAGTCTATATTTATATTATTACCTTTTATAATATGAAATATATTGAATTTTTTTATTATTAATTTATTGTGGCAAAATTTTTAAAAAATTAAGAAAACGTTGCATAGCTAAATTCAAAATTTAAATAAAAATATTGCAATTTTATAATGTTTTTTATTTCCACTTAAAAATGCGACCCTTTGAAAACTTTGATTTATATACTGTCTCATTTTTTCTTTCTTTTATAGCATGACATTTTAATATTTCTTTTTTTCTATCTGTTATGTGTGTAAATATCAGATGTGCACATATACATAAGAAATAGCCTTTAAAAATATTTAAAAATAATCAAAGTAACATTTTTTGTTCTCTTTTTTTTCTATTCGTTTTTATTTTTCTTCCAGTATTACATTTTACTTTTTTTTCTGTTATTTAGGTACGCTAAGAACTTATTTTTTTTTTTTTTAATATTAAATTTATGCATACAGTCTATTTCAAAAATAGAAATTATTAGCTATAGAACTTTCTGAATTTTTTTTTTGTTCGTTTATATTAATCGTCCATTCATATGCATACATAAAATTTTTTTTTGTTCGTTTATGTTTACCGTCCATTCATTGCCTACATATTAAAAAATAACAAATCGATAAATCAACTAAATAATAATAGTTGGGAATTTGGTGTAACTGTGTTAGCAGATTTTTAATAGTACAGCACACATAAAAATATGCATACCATTTTTGTACATGTTTGTACCTACATACATATGTAGTAAAAAAATTTGGTTTTAAAAGTATGTAATTGAGAATATATTAAATTGCTTACTTCTAAATGATAATGTTTTTGAATTAAAAAAAAATTATTTTGCTTTTTCTAGACGATGTAGATATACATAAATGTATGTATGTACATAACATATATTTTATGATTAATTCATAATTATTGTTATTGAAAAGAAAAATATTGTTGTTATTTACTATTTTTAAAAAAGACTGGATTTCTTATTTTTAATATATTCTTTTTGTTGTTTAATGTTTTTACATAATTGGAAATATATTCTTAGCTTTTATACTTCAGAAAAAGGCATTAGTGGTGCAGATTATCATTCCCTAATAGATCTTAATTGATCTATCAATCTTATCAATGTTAGGGCTATAATATGCGATTTTAATATGTTAAAGAGTTTCGAAAGAAAAGCCCTATTTTAATTATAATTAAGAAATGAAAAACACATATCTATATAAATATTATAAATAAACACATTGCTTTTATATGTAAATAAAAATGTATACTAAAAATCAATTGATTTGATGAAAAAAAACTTAAATTTAACACTTGCTAACTAAATTTTAAGTAAATGCATATTAAGTTTTACACTGTGTTCTCAAGTGCGTCACATTAATTTCTTTACACATTCATATCTGTCAAATTCATCGCTTTCAAACCAAAAATATTTTCGAAGTACATATTATTACATATTTTTAAGTATGTACCTACCTATGTATATGTACACATACAATGCAATGTTCTACATAAAAAACAATAGTTTTTTATAGCAAAAAAAAAACATTTATGTATTACGTATACGTATTAGTATTGGGATTGGTGAGTTTAGTAAATTTAGATAAAATGTTTTATTTTGGTTCTGTAATAATTCTGTTAAAAATTCTGTTATATCTTTGTATGAAAATTTAATTTTGAAATTAAGCTAATTTCTCTAATGTTTTTCGATATTATTATTTTAAAATCATGTATTGTCATCGCGATCTGATCTAATGAAGAAAATTTCAAGTCCCTAGCTCAACGGGAAGTGTGTTTAAAATGGCTTCTAAGATTCCATCCTTTACCCAACCAAGTTAATAAAAAGCTGTTAAAAATAGATTTAAAAGCAGAGTACATAATTAAAAATGTAATTATGAAATAAATTATTATATGTAGACAGCAATAGCAAAAAAATCTATCGTATCCTTTAACATTGATAAATGGGTACCTGCTATGTAAATAACCCTATAGGCAAAATAGAACCTATAAGCACACATAATTCAAATTAATAAACATGGTATTTGTTTGCTTGTAACAGATGCAATTAAATGGGTTCGTTTAAGTGCACTGGCAAAAGTACATTTATATTTTTAATTCTTTTATTTTAAATACTTAAGTGGGGGGAATTGAGTTAGTTAATCTCAATTATGAGATTTCACTATTGTTTAATTAGTAATAGCGAAGCACCTCCTCTTTAAGAGTTATTACGCCTCAAAAATTGAAAATTTTCTATTTTTAGACACCTGTAACTTAGGCACCTGTAAAAATTTTTCTTCGGCAAGACATGAAAATTAAAGGTTCAATAATATATTTTTACGTGTGTTAACGGCTTTTCTTAGTTATACAGGATTCCGAATTTACGGCCCCTCAAAATTTCAAAAATGTCGTATTTTCACGTTTTTTCTTATGAAATTTACAAATTTTTGTGCAAGCCATAATTCTAAACAGTTTGTATTGAGTTTTGGAAATGTGCGCTTTTAAAAACAGTTGGTTTACATTCTACCTTGTTATTTCATTTTTTTAATTTTCGATTTTTTATTTTCTTAAGACAACCGACCGCGAACATTTTTAATTCTAGAATTTTCACTCTATTAACAATTTTTTAACTTTTTACACAATTTATACATAATGTCTTGCTTGTTATTTGAACAAATTATTTCAAACATATAAACAAATCTGTTTATTTTTTTTTTATTTTTATACTATTATGTACCACTATAGGTACCAAAAGCAATTACTCGTAACTTATTTTGAATCGCTTTTTATTCCCTTTTTTTCAACATTCTTGCATAACAATAAAATCTTATATGGTGATACTAACAATTTTTTCTTTCCTCTTCTTTAAATACTTCATAAAAAAAAGAAAACAAGAACAAATAAATTAATTTCAAAATTGCATCAATTTTGTCAACGTTGAATCTTTATGTAAGATTTAAATAACCAGTTTGCACTTTTTCTTTTAATTTTTAAAAATAGTTTTAAAATTTTAAAGAAACGTAGTTACATTTATTTTGTTCTGTTTTCATTTTTCTCTTTAAATTTTATAAATCATTTTTTCTTATTATTTTGATATTCGCCTATTACGTAACCCAAGTATACATCAATAAGTAAACCTGTACCACGTTAGATATTTTTGATTACCTGTTTTTTTTTTTCTTTTTATTCATATTTTTGTCGACATTATAACAAATAATTACTGGTTTTTCTTCCTCTTCTTTAAATGCTTGTCATAAACAAAAAGAAGAAGAAGCAATCTCATCTCAAAATTGCAAGCATAAAAAAAAGCATTTTTTCTTACTATTTCCATGTTTACCTATTACTTAAAACAAGTATACAATCCTTATAAACAACTAGACCTGTTTGGCGGCCGCCGCCGCCTGTGTGACCTACTTTTATGAAATTAACCTACTCCTGTCTGAACTAATTACGGTTTTACTTACTTCCGAGTGACCTTGACCTACTGACCTGTATGACCCAAGTGCCTACCTATCTACTAATGTTCCATAGTTTGTTCAACGTAAAACTTATTGCGAAACAAAAAGTAGTCAAAGTACAAACTTCAGGTTCAATTTTGGATCCTTCAAATAATATATTTTATTTTTATTTATTTCAAAAATCATTCTCAAAGAGCATTTTCTGCTCGCATAGATTGTATAAATATAATACATGTATTCATGTATATAAATCAAACTATCACAAAAACAAAAAAAAAAGAATGAAGTAATTAAGAACTAAAAACAATAAAAATGTACTTATATATGTATATAATGTAATAAGAAAAGAGAAATATGAATAAAAATGAATCAATAAAAAAACAAAATCAGCTTTACAATGCAATTATAAACAAATAGATAAAACAAGAAATAAAAATTAAAAAATCACTTATTTATATTTATGAGTATGTGGAATATTTTTTTTTTTTATTTAAAACCAAAATGAATTAATATTTTTATAAGCACCGGTTTTTGCATGCATTCTTTAGGTTTTTTAGATTTAAACTTTTAATTTCAGCAGGCCAATTTTATACATTCTAATGGTCGAGTTCATAATTGAATCAAGGTCATTAAGGTTTGTATTCGTACAGTTGGTACGCAGATGATAGGATGTTCTAGTTTCATAATTGAGAACTTGACTGTTTATTTTTATAGTTACGTTAGAATATTTTTTTGTGTAACATTATGTATATGCATTATTTGTGATAAGTTTTTAATGTCTACAATTTTTAACATTTCTAATTTTTTATGTATTTTATTTGTTGAAAATCTTTGAATTAGCACAAAAAAATTTTTGTAGCTTTGTTTTGTATTATCTGCAGCATTTCAGTATTTTTGTTGTACGTATTACCCCATAGTAACATTCCATACCTCGTACTATAAAAAATTCTATAGAATGTTGATTTTTTTTATTTTTATACAGTTATATAGTATGTCCTTTATAAATACTTTTTTAGGTTTAATCACCATAAATTTGTTTTTGTTGACATTGACTGAATGTCATGAATTGCTACCTATCTTTGTCTATAGCATTTTCTAATTCCTTAGCGTTGTTTTGTGCATACACCATAAGCAGATCATCTGCATACAAGAATGGTTTCCCTTTAATTTTTATCCACGAAAAATCGCTTATATGTGTAATATGCGAATAAAGTTTGGCCGAGCGAACTTCCTTGAATAACACCATAATCGATGTTTGAAATATTACTTCTAATTTGAATGTGATATCTGCATTTTGTTTTCGATTTTCTAAGTAGCTTTTGACACTTTAGCTCTTTGCCTATTATACCACATTCAAATAATATTCTTAGTAATATTCATCTATCTACCGAATCGCTTTTGTTAAGTAGAAGAACACTAAAGCACCTTCTTTTTGGCACTTATACTATTATATACTTCAGTGATAACATCGAGATTGATACTGGCCTGAAATTATTCAAATCTGCTATGTCACCACTTTTTTATAGACAGGCAAAACTTTGTTAATTTTTAGTTCATCTGGTACCTTGTTTTCCATAAATGAAAGATTAACCAAGTTCATAATTGGTTTCGCGAGTTCTATTTCACAAATTTTTATTAGGTTTGTTGAGATATTATCGAAACCTGCAGCGTTGATTTTTGACAGCTCTTTTATGACATTTAGTGATTTATTTTCCTTAATAAGTTTAGGTTCAAACTTACTTTGCGTTCTTACTTTTGGTACATATAAATATTTATTGAAATTCGCTTCCGACATTGCAATATAAATTATTAAATTCATTTATTTTGTTACAGTTTGCAGTGAAAACATCATTACTTCGTTTCTGGAAAAAATTATCACTAACTAATTCTCTTATAAATTTCCAAGGTTTTGCTGATTGTTTTTAATTTTACTAAATCTATTGTTATCGTAATTTTATTGTTTTTTTCTTTTCATGGTCGTACATTTATTTAACCAAAAGCCATATTTTTCTCTTATTAAGTCATTTTAACGATTTAACACAAGTTTAGCACACCGATAATTTTAGCTTTTCATCATCTCTGCACACTGTTTATCAATCCATGGTTTGCTAAAGGTTTTATTATTTTGCTTTTGTTTAGTGAAAGTATTTTTTTCGATTAAATTATGTAAGTTTTTTACTACATTTTGGTACGCTAAGTTGGCAGGACTACTCATGTTGTCAAAATTGGTGTTTGCTATTTGACGCTTATTGTTATTGGTATTAACATACACATGTATGTATTTCAATTTTTTTACATCAGAAGTTTTCTTTACATTTTTGTCTTTAAATCGACTTACTTCAATAAAAAAAATCCTTGTGGTCAGATAAATCAGTATTTACCATATTTATTTTTATATTTTTAGATGAAACATTTGTTCCAGATCTACCGGACATTCATTGATCTCTGCAATTCAGGACCAACCTCTGGTTGGGACTATGAAAGTGAATTGCAGAGAGTGAAACTATTTGATTCAACTATATTTACTAAGCATTTGACGATTGTGTTGGTCTATATAAGGAAAGTTGAATTTTTTATTAATGTTTTTAATTGTAATTAAAATTATGTTGTTGATGTTATCATTATGGGTTTGGGTAATTGTGGAATCAGCTGGTAACAGCTTCATTAACTATTTGTTAAACCCAATACTACCGCCAATTCTATTTTCTCTACAAACTGGTACTTATTTGAAATTATTTATATTAGGTCAATATCATTCAACCATGTTTCTGTGAAAACTATTAAGTGTACAGTCTCGTGAATTTCATCAAGTATGAGATTTATGTCATCTAGTTTATGCTTAATGCTTCTGACATTTAAATAAAAATTTTTTAGAGAATCGCTCTTTCCAAATTTCACCTCATTCTGCTCTTGGATATTAATAAATTGGGTATTATTAGATAAAGTTTCTATTTCGAGCAAGTTAGTTATCATTGAAAGGTATTAAATCTTCTTGAGATCGAACTCTAATGATTTTACTATAATATATTTCACGAACAAACACTTCACCATGTTTTGTATGTATTGAATATTTTTATTTCTTTTTAAGTCTACATTTTTATACCCGTACGATAAGTATCGGATATAATAAAATTACTCCTCCTTTTGTAACACCTCGAAATAAGCGAGCTAGATATACCTTCAAAGGTACGGATCGGATCAGAATCAAATTCTGACTCGATTAAGCCATGTTCGTCCGTCCGTCAGCACGCTAACTCAAAACATAAGCAAGCTAGAATCTTGAAATTTACACAAAATATTCTGGGAGCAATTTGTAGGTTCCTTTTTTTTTTTGGTTAAGTTCCGACCAAAACTTCGGGTAGCTCCCAAACAACTAACTTTTAGATCTCCACAATTTTCTTGAAATAGAGCCATGAAATTTTAACTGCTGATAGGTATCATAAAAATATTAATTTTATGTTAAGATGAATTTTTCCGTAGCCCCACCCGTTAAGGAACTACAGCCCCCCAAAGTTCGAAAAATCTCTATATTTAAAGTGTTATAACACAAGCTCTATAAGGTATATCTTCAATCTGAAAACGATAGGTTCTATTACGAGCTTTACAAACATGTATATAATAAATATATATTGTGCTATACTGTGTCTTAATTTACTGTTATGCGAAACTGAATTATTGCAAAATCCTTTAACCCTTCTATCTTCTAAATGATTTAAGTTGGAAACTTGAAATTTTGACAGAAGTTAGATTTTTGGAAATAATAATTTCAAAGTATGAGTCATTTCAGAATATTTTTTTGTATCACCCCCCTTAAGGGGTCAAATGGGTCAAAAACTGAAAATTTTCTATTTTTAAACACCTGTAACTTGAACACCTGTTTTTTTTGAAGTAATATATAAAAATTAAAGCTTTATTAAAAATTAAAACATTATACTTTTATTTCTGTTAATAACTTTTTTTTAATAATATAGGGTTACTTTATAATTGACGAAAGTGTTACTTGATTTTTTCAAATTTTCTAACAAATTTCTTTAACGAATTTTTTGCATTTTGTTTTACTCGATAATTTGAAATTGTTGAGGATATAATGCGTAGTACAAAAAAATGTAAATAAATAAACAACATAACGGTGGCTTGAAGAATTTTTATTTATATGATATTGATATACATACATACTTATATAATATCATGTTTATTTACATATCGTATATGTCACTGATGAATGAATGATAATAGTATAGATGTAAGTATAGCGCCGTATTTACAGACATATATGTATTTATAAGAAATTATTCTAGGAATGGAAATATTTTTAAAGAAATATTGCAATGTATGGCGATATACTTATAACAATATAAATATACTATGTGCGTATTAATATAATATAATATTTAAAATTATATTTACTATTTTGTAATTTAATATACGTTTACCGCTTAGTATTAAATGATACTATAGAATATTTGAAAAAGTTTTGGATTGATAAGCGCTATGTGGAAGGTTATAATCTGCTTTTCAAGAATGTATAAACATATAGTTTGAATATACATATGTACAACCCATAGTTCTAGAAATTATAAAATTCACCCAAATTATTTTAAAATACTAAAAAATTAAAAAAATAATATTATAAGCAGAGTGACAGGCTATGAACATACTAACGGGTCGTACGGGTATCTAAGAGTTAACAAAGGCAACTATATTCTTCCTCGTTTTTAAAGAAAACTGAAATATGATGTTAAACGTTTGTTAATGTATATATATTGCGATTCTGATTGTGAATTGCTCGGGAAAATTTTATTATATATTATTTTTTTAGTTTTCTTTAGCTTCAATTATTTTGCTGTTAATATTGACACTGTTGAACCTTATAATAATTTTAGCATTCTCACCTGATATTTTTGAATTATTTTTCGATAAATATGTTTCCTTAATGTTATCAGCTACAATGTTAATATCTATGTCATTAAGAATTTTCATAGCGATTTCATTCAAATTATTCTCAGCAACGATTGGGAGCTCAGATGATGTTTATTTTATTTAATTATTTCAATTTCGTTTTTATTTTTTTTAAATTGTTCTTTTAAAATTTGATTTTCACTAGGAAGTTGAATATTCTCATTGATCAGTGTATGAAGGTTTTGCTCGGTTATGCGTAGTTCTTTTTGAATTTCGTCAAATTGTTGTGTGCAGCTAGATATTTTAGTATCTTTTGAAGATTTTCCATGATTCCTTCGTGGTTTGCTTCCTTGATATTCATGGACAGTCTACCTTTTCTACGCTTTTCTTTGCTATTAGTACAAAACCATGGTTTGATTGATCCGATTGATCATGATCGGTCCGATTTAGATCGATTTGATCAAGATCATCATTTGTAACACTTGAACACTCTTGATGAAACCATAATTTACAGTTACCATCACACTGAGGGCCATTATCCTTTCTAAAATTAATATTCTTCTTACATTTACCACAACTAAATTTGATTGCCAATTTGCGTTTTGGCCTTTGTATTTGCTTATAGTTAAATAAGTTAAAAAATTTAATATTAATATATATTTAGCACAGTATAAAATACTGTGTTGTCAAAATACACAAATTTTTTACACTTACACTTTTTTTTTTTAAATCATTGGTTTTATGTGGTGTGTACAGACTTTAGAAATTCGTAAACAGACTTTAGAAGTTGGTACACCAATTTCTTCGAGAAACTTTATGGCATTTTCCTGCTTGAAATTTTCCTCCTGATTTTAAAAAGGCTCCATTTTTCATCATTACTAAAAAAATTAATTTGAAATATTTATTTAGCTTAAAACTAATAAATTATTACAATACTCTTACTTCAAAGTTGGAGGATAGGATAGAAACGAAGCTATATAAGTTATTTGTAAAACGTTAAAACATGTTTTACATTCTAGCAGTTCTCACAATAAATAAGTTTGAATAACGAGTTTTGAAACACCTAGAAATTTGCACACTATATAATTTGCACATTAAAATTATCTTTGTTCCCCGCATAATTAGTTTTGGTTTGATGATAGTTTTTTCTAAGATATAGTTTAATAAACACTGATTATCAAATGATTACCAATTATGTGCAATAGCTACAAGTTTATCAAATATTTTTCTTTGGATGAGTATATATTCTAAAAACATTTGTATTGGATTTTGTTTCAACACATGTTGTCGAAGTCCAAAAAAATTGCAATTTTCACATTAGATAATATAATACAATGCGTGCAACATTGCTCAAAAATTCATAAATCAGGCTGATGTTCAATTATATCCCCTATTGCAACAGCCTCATGAAGTTTCTTCCCTATGATATCATCTTGAGTTGTTTCGAGATCGTAGAAAATATATAATATATTCTTAAGTTCAGCTAATTCTTTACATTGTGTAATAAAGCTTTGGTGATTGGCACCTACATTTGTATTATAGTTTTTACACAAGTTTCCATTGGATATATGATTTAGATCGGCTCTGTATACTTTAAAGTATTTTCTAGATAATCTTTTTTTTTTGTCCATTTCACTCCGTGAGAGAGCATGGGGCTTCCATTTGGCGTCTCCATCTCACACGGTTTCGTGGTAATGTTTTTGCATTTTTCCATATGAGATTACACTGGCTGCGTTCGCTTATTACGGTGCGTCTCCAGATGTTACATGGACGCCCGCGTCTTATGCTTTCTTCGGGGACCATGTTCTACTCCAGGACCATGCGACTAATGTTGTACTGGTGTTTCCTTGGCGTATGGCCTATCCACCTCCATTTGTTCCTTCTTAATTGCAGTATGGGTTTCTCTCCTGTAAATCTCCATAGATCTTTGTTGCTTATTCTGAGCGACCAGAATATTTTGCTGATTATGCGCAAACAGCGGTTAGTGAAAACCTGTACTTTTTGAATAATGCTGCTGGATAACATCCATGTTTCGCTACCAGACATTAGTACGGTTTTCACGCAAGCGTTGAAGATCCCTAATTTTGTTTTCCTTGAGATTCGGGTGTTTTTACATACTGGGTACAATCGTCCGAATTTTTCCTAGAGCTCTCTTATTATCCGGGTTAGTTTGCATGGTACGCCTTTCTCTTTTAGTGTTCTCCATATGGCAACTCTTTTTGCACTGTCGACGAATTTCTTAAAGTCTACGAATAGCAGGTAGGAGGGGGGGTCCGCCATTCGATGATGATCCTGAGCGTGTTTGATTGGTCAACACAGCTCCTGTGTGGGCGGCAATCTGCTTGCTCGTCGCGTAACTATGGTTCAATTTTCTTTTGTAATCTGGCTTGTATGATAGTTGCTATGATTTTGTACACTGTATTGAGGAGAGTGATTCCCCACCAGTTGTTGCAATCTTTGAGGTCGCCTTTCTTCGGAAGTTTTACTATTGCACCCTTTTTGCAAGATGAAAGTAGCCTTTCATTTTCCCATGCATCTGTGATATGAGGTCTCAGAAGTTAGGCTGATGTATTTTGGCAGGCTTGTAGAATTTCTGCCGGAATACCATCAGACTCAGCTGCTTTGTTTCTTTTTAGCTTGGTGATGGCTTCTTTGATCTCAGTCATAGTTGGTGTGGAAGTGCTAATACGCAGATTGTTTGTGTTGTTTTCCGCTAGTGGTGTTTCTTCTGCTTCATTTATTTCAATGTTGCTAGTTTCTTGAAAATGTTCTCTTCATCTTTTGGTTACATCTTGGGTATTAGTTATTTTTCTGCCACTTTTAACTTTGGTGGAGTTTTCTCATATCATTTTGTCCTGCAGCTGTTTTTGCATCTGAGGCGAGTTTCTCAAAGATTTTTCTCTTGTCTCTTCTGAAGGCACGTTTTACTTTCTTTGCTAGCGCTTTGTATTGCTCCTTGGTGACAACTCCGCTTTCTAGTTTTTTATTCGCCTCCTGTCTCTGTGAGTTCCCATGTGTTTTCAGATATCCAGAGTGTTTATTCCCTTTTCTTTGTACCGATTTTATTTCTCGCAATCTCATAGACGGCTTTACTAACTTGATACCAATCTTGCTTGTTGTTTAGGCACCTTTCTTGTATTGTGGTTATCATATTGCGTTCAGTGTGAGGTTGTTGAAGGCTCCGGAGATTTATCTGTTGTTTGTTGTCATTACTCTGTTTGACGCATTTCAATTTCAATCTGATGTCACTTACGATAAAGTGGTGGTCGCTATCTATATGTCGGCTCCTCTTTTATTTCGCACATCTAGCATCGAACTTCCCCATCTTCTATTTATAAATATGTGATCTATTTGGTTATGTATTTTCCCATTTGGTGAGGTCTACGCGTATTTGTGAATTTCTTTATGGGGGAAGATATTGCCGCCAATGGTCAGTTGAAACGTTTGACATGTCTCGATAAGTCTTACTCCGTTTCTCTTATTTATTCCACGTCCACGTTTTCCCATTATGTTTTCACGCTATGTCTAACCCAGAATTTTGATTTCCCACTTTTGCATTTAAATCGCCCATTACAATGAAGATGTCGCTTTTCCGGATAGTGTTGAGAGTATAGGTGAGCAGTTCGTAGAACTTGTCTTTCGCTATATCATTGGCATCTTCTGTTTGTGCATGATATTGTACTAGGGAGATATTTCTAATTTTACATCGGAAACGGGCTGTAATAATCCTATCTGATACGGCTTTCCAGTTATGCAGGAAGTTACGCATCCTTCTAGCTATTATTATTCCCACACCGTTTGTTCCACCCACCTCTTTACCACTATACAGCATGTTACCATTTGCCGTGATAATTTCGGCATTCCCATTCCATTTAATTTCACTTAAACCCATAATTTGTACTCTATATTGTGCCATTTGTCTTTCTATTTAGGCAAGCGATCTCGCAGTGTTGGGATAACAAATTTTTTACAGCTCTGTTCAGTATTTTTGTTGTACGTATTACCTCATAGTAATATTCCATACATCATGGTACTATAAAAAATTCTATAGAATGTTGATTATTGTTATTTCTAGTGGTAATCGTTTTTACATGCAATTCTTCTTATATTTTTTGCTAACTCTCACGTATGTGAAGTCCAGTTTAGGATTTCATAAACAAAAACGCCAAGATATTTATATTGTGCCACTCGTTCGTTTTCCACGCAGTTATATAGTATGATCTTTATAAATTCCTTTTTAGGTTAAATCACCATAAATTTGTTTTTGTTGACATTGACTCATAACTTATCTGTGTTCATCCACTCATGAATTGCTATCCTATCTTTGTCTATGGCATTTTCTAATTCCTTAGTGTTGTTCTGTGTATACACCATAAGCAGACCATCTGCATACAAAATGGTTTCCCTTTAGTTTATATCGACTAAAAATCGCTTATATAACATGCCAATAAAGTTGGGCCGAGCGAACTTCCTTGAATAACGCCATAATCGATGTTTGCAATATTACTTCTTATTTCATCACATTCTGCATATTGTTTTCGATTTTCTAAGTAGCTTTTGAATCACTTTAGCTCTTTGCCTATTGTGCTGCATTCAAATAATATTCTTAATAATATTCATTTATCTACCGAAACGCTTTTGTTAAAAAAATCATTACTTCGCTTCTGGAAAAAATTATCACTAACTAATTATAATATAAATATAATATAAATTTCCAAGTTTTTGCTGATTATTTTTAATTTTACTAAATCTATTGTTATCGTAATTTTGTTGTTTTTTTCTTTTCATGACCGTACATTTATTTAACCAAAAGCGATATTTTTCTCTTATTAAGTCATTTTCTCGATCTAACACATATACAAGTTGAGCACACCGTTTAGCACACACATAGTCTATATGTTTAGCACACCGATAATTTTTTCTTTTCATAATTTCTGCACACTCTTTATCAATCCATGGTTTGCTCAATGTTTTATTATTTTGCTTTTGTTTAGAGAAAGTATTTTTTTCGATTAAATATGTAAGGTTTTTACTACATTTTTGTACGCTAAGTTCGCAACACTACTCATGTTGTCAAAATTGGCGTTTGCTATTTGACGCTTATTGTTATTGCTATTAACATACATATGTGCGTATTTCAATTTTTTACATCAGAAGTTTTAGGCGTGTTCATAGTTGTCATACCTGCGCAAGAAAAAAGATTTTTTGTTCATAGTTGCATGTTGTCAAAAAATCTGCTAAGTTAAAAAGCAGGCGCTTCAGTTCATAGCTATCAATGCTACGTCAGCGTCGGGTAGATTTTGCAGATATTTTAGAGCGCTTGCAATTGCTTGCATTATTTATAAATTTAACAAAATGGCTTCAGAAAACATGTAAGTAAAAAATTTAAGTTTATATATTTAAGTATATATAATAAATTGAAATAAATAAATATAAATTATATCTATATATATGTAATTCATATTATAAAAAAAATATATATAATTATCAAGTTGATAAAATTTATTTTATTTTTAGGCAAATAAATGTAGATAGCTGGACTGATGCTATAATAAAATTATTAATCACTACAAGATTAAAGATGAAAAATGAATTTTTTTTAGGAAGAAGAAAGAAAACTGTCCTCTGGGGGGCAGTTTTACAAGAAATGAAAAAAGAATCAAACGTAATATTTACTTAGGCCGATTTAAAAAAAAAATTTGATAATTTAAAAACAACTTACAAACGTATAAAACTTCGTAATATGTCCACAGGAAGAGATAGCACCACCTGGGAGTATTTTGACGTTTTTGATGAAGTATATGGTTCACGACATAACATAAACCCTTCAGCAGAATTGTTATCTTCATCTTCATCATCACCTATTGAGGAAAGTAGTACTCTTCCTCAACCACCAAAGAAAAAAAACGAGGTTTTGGAATTTTTAAAAAGTGAAGTTATTGAAGATGAAAGACGCCAACAAGAATACATCGAAATTGAAAACAAAAAACTGAAACTAGAAGAACAGCGCATTTTAATATTAAAAGATATGCGTGAAATATTTTTGAATATGAGACGGTAGGCTGTGAAAAACGTACATTTTTTTACTATACTATATATTTTATTAATTAGAATTAAGTGTTGAATTTTTTTTTTCTTTTATATTTTTATTTTTTTTTACTAAATTTTAATTTGAAATCTCAAAAATCAAAGGTACTAAGTACAAAATTTTTCAAAAATGTAACCTGCAAAAAATAAAAAATAACATACGACATATTTAATTTTTAGCTTTTTATTTATTTTTATGATCACAGAATAATTAGTACATAAGAAAATATCTAAAAATTTAAATGAAAAACAAAATCAAAAACATAATGAATTATGCAAATAAAACTTAATATGTAAAATTTATAAAATGTTATTATTTTATTAACTTTCAAAAAGAGCACCTAACCGAGTCCTTTTTGTTGTACCTTCCGTTGTAGCATTAATTTCAACTTCTGGAAAGTTAATTTCTTCCTCTATTGTTGAAAGTTCTTCGGTTGAGGACGTGTTCATTTTCATTTTCATTTTCAATGATAAAATTATGTAGAACAAAGCAGGAAGTAATTATGTATTTGATATAAATCATTTTCTTAACATCAATACCCTTTAAAATCCGAAATTTACCTTTTAAAAGTCCAAAAGCTTGCTCAATACAAACTCTTGTACAGCTATGACACATATTGAACTGCTTTTGAGTAGGAATAAGAAATCCATTGTCGCGATAAGGTGTTATCAAGTAAGGTGAAAGTGCGTATGCTGAGTCCCCTAATAGATATCCGTCTAGCACAATATGTTTTTCTCCTTCCGCCAAAGATTTGCCAATTGAACTTTGTTTCCACACATGAGCATCATGACAGCTTCCTGGCATACCAACAAAGATGTCAATAAATTTAAGCGAACTGTCACAAATACCCTAAAGTATAAAACATTGATTTTAAAATATAATTTAAAACGTATGAAAAACAAAGAACAAGATATTTACCTGTACATTTATAGAATAAAATGGTTTTCTATTAAAATAACTAATTTTGTCATCTTCAGGTGCCGTGATTGGTATATGAGTACCATCAACACATCCTATTACCATTGGCCGGATTAGTTCTTAAATTTTGAAAATTTTCCATAATTTTTTTTTGTTCAAGCTCGGTATTGGGCAATTTTATATATATATATTGCTGGTTATATAAAATTTTTATCGTTCTAATAAAATATTTAAAGGCTGCACCTTTTGCAACACCAAAGCGATCTGCTGTTTCGCGAAAAGTAGCTCTATTTGCCAACTTATATATTTTAATAAATAATGCCTTTTCCAACGAGATTGCAGGACCAAATTTTTTTTTCTGCCAAAAGGGTTTAATTAAATTTATTAATTTCTGAAATTTTAAACAAAATTATTAGAAAACACTTTTATAAAAATTTAAATTCAGAGCAATTACCTCAAAAGATTGCCTCTCCATTCTAAAATGGGTTTTAAAAACATCATTAGGATATAACTCTACAACCTTCATATAATTTTGGTTTTTTGGTATTGTTCTTCGTTTTTTTTGTTCTACTATATTTTGAAGAATTACACGTCTCCTTTTTCTTTTTTTTAGAGAAAGTTCATAAAATGAACTTGGATCCTCATCATCTTTCAACAATTCCATTAAAATTCTTAAACCATCATTCATTTTTATTTTTTATTTATTTAATGTTTACACTTCAACAAACGAAAACTGTATAAATTGAAATCAGCTCAAACTCTCAAACAATTAGATAAATTAACATTGCATGCGCTGCCTCTATGAACAACAATTACTGCAAAAAAAATTTCTACGCACATGCGCATATTTTTTGTTCATAGTTATCAGGTAAAATAACATGCCAGACGCTGACGCAAATTTTTCTGCAATTATGAACATAAGCTTTGTTTACATTTTTGTCTTTAAATCTACTTACTTCAATAAAATAAGCCTTGCGGTAGGATAAAGCAGTATTTAACATATCTATTTTTATATTTTTAGATGAAATATTTGTTCTAGGTCTACAGGACGTTCATTGATCTCTGCAATTCAGAACCAACCTCTGGTTGGGACTATGGTAGTGAATTGCAGAGAATGAAACTATTTGAGTCGACTATATTTACTGAGCATTTGACGATTGCGTTGGTCTATATACGGTGGTGTATATACGGAAAGTTGAATTTTTTATTAATGTTTTTAATTGAAATTAAAATTATGTTGATATTATCATTATGAGTTTGTGTAATTGTGTAATCAATAGTTTCATTAACAAATAACCCAATACCACCGCCACGTCTATTTTCTCTACAAACTAGTACTTATTTGAAATTATTTATATTAGGTCAATATCATTTTGAATTTAAATCAACCATGTATCTGTGAAAACTATTAAGTGTACAGTCTCGTGAATTTCATCAAGTATGAGAATCATATTATGTCATCTAGTTTATGCTTAATGCTTCTGACATTTAAATAAAAAAATTTTTTAAAGTTTCTATATCGAGCAAGTTAGTTATCATTTAAAGGTATTAAATCTTCTTGAGATAGAACTCTAATAATTTTACTATTATATATTTCACGAACAAACACTTTACCATGTTTTATTCAAGTGTATTGAATATTTTTATTTCTTTTTAAGTCTACATTTTTTGTAAAGAAAATTGAAATATGATATTAAACGTCTTTTAATGTATATGTATTGCGATTCTGATTGTGAATTGTTCGGGAAAACTTTATTATATTGTAAGATAAGAAAAAAACTGTCTGGTCGACAAAAAGCGCATACACAGCAATTTTATCACCTGAATATGTACCTGAATTGATCGTTTAGGTACAGTATTAAATGTAAGGTAATGCATATTTTTACGATCACGTTGCAATCCGCGTGATTAAATAAACATGCATTAGAACATGCATTAGACATAAGAACATCAATATTCATTCTATAGTTTGTCTTCTAAGCGATAAGTACTATAATAATAATAGTAGTAAAAATTATCGGTTAAATAATAATCGTAATTTTAACAATAATAACAATCACAGAAAACCAGAACCTATGGATAATTGCTACTAACAATACTATACAAAGGACATTGCCATCAAATCTAATAAATTAAATATATAAATTAAATAAAAGAAGCATGAGTTTATTTTAAAACTTAAATGGCGCTGTCGGTAAACAACCAATAATACAGTTACAGTGTATTAAATTTTTTATAATACAGTTATAGTGTATTAAGGTTTTTATTATACAGTTACAGAGTATTGAAATTTTTATAGTAACAGTTACAGTGTAACAAACAACTTTTACATTTAAAATGTATGAATAATCAATTAAATCAAATTGATTAACTATAAAACAACAAAAAAAAAAAAAATATTAAAACAAAAACTGAATATTACATAAATAAACTATAAGTAAAAATAATTTTATTTTAAAACTAAAATAAAAATTAAAAATAAATAAAAATTAAAATAAATTTTACAAAAAAAAAAAAAAAAAACAAGTACAGATAAAGTAAAAGTGTATTGAATGAAATAAATAAAATTATGTAACAAAAACAAAAAAAACTCTATAACTATAACAAAAAAAAAAATTATTTACTTTTAAAACAAAAATAAATTTTCACTGTTTAAAATAAATTTCAACCATAAAAGAACTTCAAAAATTAATTTCTATCGTCAGCAAGACGAGCAACGTTAATCCTGTACATCGGTGTATCTGGCAATTCATCTAGCGAACAACATTAACGCAAGTACTACATTTTTATAAGAATAATAATAATAAGTTAAATTAAATTAAGTTAATTAAGTTAAGTTAAATTAAATTTTATTTAATTTTTAATAGCAAAAATAAATTGGAAAACAAAAATAAATTAAAATTATCTTAAAGTAATAAAAGAAAAAAAAAAATAAACAAAAAAAAATTACATTTTTTTTTATCCTTGTTAAATTACATTAAATTTTATTAAATCGTGAACAGCAAAAATAAATTGAAAATTAGCTTAGAGTAATAAAAAAACAAAAAAACAAACAAAAAGTTTTTTGTAATTTTTTATTTTTGTTTCAGTGTAATATAATTATGGATAACTTAAGTGTATCAGAAAAATTTAAACTAGCATCAAGTAGCTAAAATATCGTAGATGATAAAAATTCATTGTTAAATTTTATTAAAAGAATAGGATGCCTAATTCCTATCTTTGACACCTTCGAAAACGATTATAAACATTTATTATTAGGGCTTATTAAAGATAAAATAATAGGCAATGCGCGCAGATCTCTAATTATTAACGGTGAACCCGAAACATGGGCTGACCTCAAAGCCACTCTTATCAGAAATCATAGTGAAAGTGATTCTAAAGAAACATTGTTAGATAAAGTAAGATTGTTTAAGTGTAATTCGAGAATACCTCTACATACATTTAAATCACAGTATAGCAGAGCCGGTCAAAAGAGTCCTTGTTAGTAGAAACCCTGCAACATTAACCGAAGCATATAAAATAATTCAAGAAAATGGGTATTAATAATAATAATAGTAGTAAAAATATAATAATAATAGTAGTAAAAATTATCGGTTAAATAATAATCGTAATTTTAACAATAATAACAATCACAGAAAACCAGAACCTATGGATAATTGCTACTAACAATACTATACAAAGGACATTGCCATCAAATCTAATGGTAAATACCCAAAGTAGACAACACAGTTACATAAATAGTCAAAACTACCGGTCCAATAATAGTCAAAACTTCGGGTCAAATAATAATAACAACCACCATGACCATGTCATGGACATTGCCACAAATGAAAATACCGAATCACAAAATGTTTGTATAGAGGGACAAAACAACTACCCTATTTAATAATAAATACACCCGTAAGGAAACTTAAATTTATTATAGATTCTGGTGCATAATACATCCTAATATTTGTAACCTAAAATGGAAAATAACTTGTCCTTCTTACACGCTTAAGGTACTAAACCGGAATGTTCAAACAAATACTCAATACAAAGTCCAATTATTTAAAGAATTTAACGAACTAAACCATTATTGCAACTTTTTAGAATACAACCTTCATAATGAAGACGATGGTATATTAGGAAATAACTTGTTGGTAAAATTGAATGTTATTATTAACTATAAGAATAGATTATTAATTACAAATAAAGCTAGTATTGCAATATTTCTAAATAGAAACGAAGCGAATTATGCGAATCAATGTTATAATGTTAAATCTTTAGAAATTTTTAATAATGAAATAAATCGACAACAAATGTCGGAAAAAATTTTTGCGAGCCACTTTAACGATGATGACATGGCCACATTAAAATCGATTTATATTCGTATAAGGAAATATTTCATAAAGATGGTGATCATTTATCATTTACGAATATAATTAAACATAGAATAATAAAAATAATTGTTCCAAGCAACAGCCCATATAATTCACCTGTATGGGTGGTGCTAAAGAAAGTAGATAACAGTGGACAGCAAAAATGGTGTGTAGTTATCTAGAGGTCAACTATCGAAGACTAAATGATCAAACGATAGACGACAAATTTCCAATTCCGAATATGGAAGACTTATTCGACAAATTGGGAAAATGCAACTACTTCACCACGTTGGATCTAGTAAAAGGCTCCCATCAAATCGAAGTCGATCCTCGTGATAGATTGAAGACAGCAGTTTCGACTACTCATGGTCATTATGAATTGACACGAATTCTGTTCGGACTTAAGAACTCTCCGACGACTTTTCAAAGATTAATTAATTATGTTTTTAAAGAATACATAAATAAGACTTGTGGCGTGTATTTAGACGACATTCATATATTTTCCACAAGTTTTAGTGAACATTTCGTATAAATTCGTAAAATTTTTCAAAAATTAAAAGAATTTAATCTAAAAATACAAATTGACAAATGCCACTTTGCTAATGAATCCACAAAATTTTTGGGGCACATAGTAACTAACAATGGCATTAAGCCTGATGAAAGTAAAGTAGAAACGATTAAACTAATGAAATTACCAAGAAACATAAAAGAGATAAAGCAATTCTTGGGGATCACAGGGTATTACAGAAAATTTATCAAGGATTACTCTAGAGTAGCCTACCGCCTAATCAAGTATTTGAAAAAAAATGCAAAAGTAAATGTTCGGGATAAAGAGTATATAAGTGCTTTCAATTTAAATTAAAGTTATTATTAATGAACCACCCTATTTTAAAACGTGCCGAATTTAATAAACCTTTCACTTAACAACCGATGCCTCTCAATTTGCTTTGGGACCCGTCTTAAGTCAGAACAACCACCGAATTTGTTATACGTCACGCACCTTAAACAACCATGAAATCAGGTACTCAACGATTGAGAAAGAACTATTGGCAATCGTATGGTCAGTAAAATACTTTAAAACTTACCTTTACGGAAGAAAATTTATTGTACGTACTGACGATAAGTAAGAAGAACAGATAAATGTGTTAATATTTACAAAAACCAAATTTATCTAAATCATGGTAATAAAGGTCGTAATCATGATAAAAAAAAAAGATCGTAACCATAATTATACTAAAAAACTGTCAAAATCTCATTACAGTTCATGAGAATGCGAATTTGTTAGAAATAATGAAATTATTCTTCATCGATAAAGGTCTCTTAATCGATAAAGGGTCTTAAAGGGTCTTAATCGATAAAGGATTAATGTGTCTCTATTGTGAAAACAACGAATTATTTATAAAATTCCAAAATCTTTACATAAAACATTTTAGCAAAAATTAAAATTTAATACTGTATAAATCTAATATCAAATTAACTAATATAATAGATTATAACGAAATGATCACGATAATTAAAGAAGAACATTTAAAACACAACCGCATGGGTATAAACGAAGTATTTTCTGAATTAAAACAAAAGTACCATCCAAATATGTTAAAATTGATAACCGTATTCATTAACAACTGTGAAATTGGTCAGTTAGCTAAATTTGATCGTCAACCAGCCAAAATTCCTCTTAAAATTAATGAAACTCCTAATCATTTTAACGTCATAGTTGACATGGACATATAGTTTCCATGTCGCAATATCATGTATCTGTCAACTATTGATAAATTTACAAAATATGCAACACTACACAAATTAAACGACAGAACATGGATTTCGATTTTAACCACTTTGAAAGAGAGAATTAGATTTTTAGGTAAAATGAAAAAGCTGGTATACGATAATGGAAGATGTATGCTACATAGTGCAGTGGAGCTATTTCTACGAGAAAACGAAATAAACAGACATACAACCGCCTATAACAAAACCGGTAACTCAGACATAGAGAGATTACACAGTACTCTAAACGAGCACTTAAGCGGACTTAACAAATATAGACGAAAACTTAGACTGTAAAGTTCATAAAATAATAATAACTTACAATAATACAATTCTCTCTACAACTGGACTACGTCCACTTGATTTTTTGATAAAGAACTATGATAGGATTGACATCAAAACAATCAGTATTAATTATCAGTAATAATTATCAGTATTAAATTATTAGTTAACACAAAATTTAATTAAAAATAGGCAAATCGAAAAAATGAAACCAAAATTAAAAAAATTAAATAAATTTAGAATAGATAATAATTATACTGTAGATATTAGTAATAACGGAAATACTAAATACACAAATACTCAAATGAAACGTAAATTTAAATATCAAAATTAAGTTTTCTATTTTAGGATGCTGCATATTATACTGAGTGTAATGCTAATTCATTCAGCAAGTATGCAAACTATGGAAGTATATCCCCAATCAATATCTTGCACACGACATTCTTACCGAAGATGAAATAGAAAAGTACAACATAACGGTGAATATGCTTCCATATATTCAAAGTAGCATAAGGTTTAATGAAGAGTTCTTAATCTTCATTATTAGTTTGCCTCAATTTACGACAGAAAAATATCACAAGGCACCAGTAATTCCGTTCCCTAACAGAAAATTCGAGCAATTAGACACGGATAACATTCAAATTATTATAGAAGGTAATAACGTTTTTAAGCATACCGAAGGTGTCTTGGTCAAAAAAAAATAAAACCTTATGGCAATTATTGTATTAAAAATTTATTTAATAAAAATAACGTTTGTTCAATTAAATACAACAATGTAACCTCATTTGAGAAAATATTTGATAATTTAATAATAACAAAAAATTTAGCTTTAACCAAATTAAAACAAAATTGTATCACTCAAGAATTAGCTATAGAACATAATAACGTAATAAAATTTAAAGATTGTGAAATTAAGATTTGTAATTATTCTTTTAGTAACAAAATAGAAAAATTTATACAAAGTAACATAATTCCAATATATTACCATAATTTGACAAAAAATATAAACAATTTAACTTTGGAAAAATTACATTTAATTAAATACAATAGAAAATAGAATAGAAATAGAGCAAATAGAATTTATAGAATATAAGCATAAAACTGTAACGTATACAACTCTAGCTATAAATATTGTAACTACTTTTGCTATCATAATAATTTTAGTCAAGATGTTAAGAAAAAAAAATAAACTTGTTACCACTAATATTGAACTAAACGATGAATCAAAATTGCAATTTAAGTTGCAAGAGATCTCGATCCATTTTTAGAGACTACAAACTCTTAAAGGATGGAGCTGTAACATAAGAAAAAATTGTCTGGCTGATAAAAAGCGCATACACAGCAGTTTTATCACCTGAATTGATCGTTTAGGGACAGTATAAAAGGTAAGATATCTCCTCCTTAGCCTAGGTGGTTAGAGCGCAAAACTTTGCAATCTAACCACTGTGGTGGTTCCCGGGTTCGATTCTCGGTGGGAGGTACCATAATATATATACAATATAAAATATCAAATATATATCCTTATATTCAATATTATTATATCATAATATACCATACCTAAAAATAAAACAAAAAAAATAACACAAATAATTAGTAACAAATAAATATAAAAATATACCTATAACTGTGGTTCCTGCTATATTCTATAACTTGATAATGAATACTAAATAAGAATAATAATAACATATAAGCTATAATACATTCATGTGCATATGTCAAATTGATGGAGACGGCATAAGTGACAAGTATGATCAATGTAATTGAATTGTCATACACAATTACAATGGCAACACGCACCACCCACATGACACTGTTTCTCCACTTGACCGATAGATGACACCAGGGGAAAATTAGAAGATGACATCTTGTGGATAGCAACGGTAGACCAATCACCTACTTTGTGAAGAAAAATGATTAGCGAAACTGAAACAGAGCCTCGGAATAGAAATAGGATTGAAAATACGGTATCGACAATTGGCACACGTTTAAGGACAAGATTTGCACAATGGAATATTAGAACATTAAGAGAAAATTTTAGATTAGCCCAAGTCGAAAAAGAAATGCAAAGATATGGAATTGGGATCCTTGGGCTTAGCGAAGTTAGATGGAATAACTATGGGCAGTTGATTACAGCAAATAATAACATGTTCATATACTCAGGAAATAGTAACAATTTGGAGGAATATGGAGTTGGAATACTAATAGATAAGAAACATAAGAACAGCGTAATAAATTGGGAGGCTGTCTCAGAAAGATTAATGACTGTAAGGCTAGCTACCAAGTACAAAAATATAACAATAATACAAGGTTACGCGCCAACAGAAGTTGCAGAGGATGAATGTAAGGATGAATTCTATGCTCAATTAACATTAGTACTATGCAGAACACCTCGAAAAGATATAGTAATAATGATGAGTGACTTGAACGCAAAAGTTGGAAAGAGAAATCCAAGCGAAGAATGTCCACTTAAAGAGTTATATGGAATAGGAATTAAGAACAATAATGGGGAAAGGCTAATAGATATATGCCAAGAATTTGCCCTGATAATTGGAGACACACTATTCCCACATAAGGAAATACACATGTACACTTGGACATCACCTGATGGAAGAACGAAAAACCAAATTGAACATATATGCATCAGCAGAAACTCGCGATCATCATTACTAGATGTAAGAACTTGGCGGGGTGCAGATGCACAAACAGACCATATGCTACTTACAGCCGACTTAAGAATTAAGCTAAAACGTACTCAACCAAAATCCAGAAGAAGAAAAATACTAAATATAGCCAAACTCAATATAGATAATAAGAAAAATGAATTAATAGAAAAAATTAAAAATAATATAGAAGAGGAACCCCAAATAAGCGAGGAAAAATGGCAAGAGATATATAGAAATGCTGGTGAAGAAATCTTGGGAACGAAAGAACACAAAAGAAAAGAATGGATCTCAGATGAAACATGGAACAAAATACTTTTAAGAAGAAACATTAAAACTTCACTACTAACAAATAATAGTAACGAAATGAAAGAACATCATAAGACCATATGCAGAGAGATAAAGAAGCTTTCAAGAAGGGATAAAAGAAAATGCATAAGCAATATCGCTTTAGAACTCCAATCAACTATTCGCTAAGATAAAAATCCTATCCAACCAGAAGTCAAGTAGGGATCACCCAATCAAAGACAAGAATGGTAAACTACTAACATCGACTAAAGAACAATTGGAAAGAACATTTCAGCACAAATAAAGTTTATACATGGCGCCCTAGCCCGTGGGAGCACACTGGGAATACAAGTACAAATATTAACATTAGTACTCCAACAGTACGGGAGCTAGTGGAAATAATAAACAAACTTAAAAATAATAAGGCTGAAGGTACAGATGGCATAGGAGCTGAGCTGGTCAAAGTAGACACTCTACAAAGTACAAGGTCCCTGCAACCCATAATAGAAAAGATATGGTGAAATGAAGAAATGAGTTCCCAATGGAAAAAAGGTATCATTGTAAAGATCCCCAAGAAAGGCAACCTAAGTAACTGTAATAACTGGAGAGGAATAACATTACTCAATTCTGTACACAAGATACTGCCCCTAGTTGTTCTTAGTAGAATTGAGGAACATATTGAAAGTATCTTAAGAAAAGAACAAGCCGGTTTCCGTAAAGAACGAAGTTGTACAGACTACAGAGCATGCAAACACTCTAAGAATAATCCTGGAACAATCAAAAAAATTCAATGCACCCATTTACATAGCATTTGTCGATTTGAAGAGAGCATTCGATGAGATAGATAGAAACGCAATATGGGAACCACTTAAAAGGAAGAACATTCCAGAAAAAATCATCAGGATAATTAGAGTAATTTATAGCAACACAGAAGCTCAAATTCTCCATAAGGGTATTTTAAGCGATCCTGTAATAATTAGAAATGGAGTAAGACAAGACCCGCTATCTCCTCTACTATTCAATATAACAATTGACGAAGTCATGAGAAAGACCAATAACAACTCATCCAGAGGTATGAAGATATGCAACAAAAAATCAGTAAGCTAGCAGAATGTGCTGCGGAAGTTGGCTTGGAAATAAACATTAACAAAACAAAAATTATAAGAGGGAATACGAACAACACAAGACCAATTACAATTGGTGATACATTAGTAGAAGATGTAAATAAATTCAATTACCTAGGCAGTATTATTCCTAAGAAGGCGGTACAAAAGAGGACATTAATAATAAACTAACCAAAGCCAGAGCAACATTTGGAAGAATGTGGAAAATATGGAGGTCATCCCAAATAGCAAGAAAAACCAAACTTAGAATATTCCAAGCATGTATAAAATCTGTCCTCTTATATGGTAGTGAAACTTGGCTAGTTAATAAGAAAGAAACATATAAACTACAAGTATTTGTAAACAAGTGCCTCCGGATTATATGCAGAATATACTGGCCAAGAAGAATACGAAATGAAGATCTATGGAAAGCTACCGGTCAAGAACCTATCGAAATAGAAATATAGGTGGATAGGTCACATTCTTAGAAGACCCCCAGACTGCATAGCCAGGCAAGTCCTGGAATGGAACCCTCAAGGAAAGAGAAATGTTGGTAGACCTAGAAATACATGGCGTAGAACAGTAGAGCGAGAAATAACAGAACTAAATAAAACATGGCCACAAATGAAAGTCATAGCACTAAATAGAAACAGATGGAAAGGTTTTGTGGAAGCCCCATGCTCCCAAAGGGAGTAGAAAGGAAAAACAAAAATTAAAGGTAAGATTCATAAAATGCATATTTATACGCTCACGTTGGAATCCGTGTGATTAAATAAACATGCATTAGAAATAAGAACATTAATATTCATTCTATAGTTTGTCTTCAAAGCGATAAGTACTGTTGCTACAAATAAATAAATTAAAGAAAAGAAGCATGAGTTTAATTTAAAACTTAAATATAATATATTACTTTTTTACTTTTTTTAGCTTCAATTATTTTGTTTTTAATATTGACACTGTTCAACCTTATAATAATTTTAGCATTCTCACCTGATATTTTTGAATTATTTTTGGATAAATATGTTTTCTTAACGTTCTCAGCTACAATGTTAATATCCATTTCATTAGTAATTTTCATTGCGATTTCATTCAAATAATTCTCAGCGACGATTGGGAGCCCAGATATTTCAAGTGTTTTATAATGTTTATTTTGATTAATTATTTCGATTTCATTTTTATTTTTTGTAAATTGTTCTTTTAAAATTTGTTTTTCACTACCAAGTTGAATATTCTCATCAATCAATGTATAAAGGTTTTCTTCGGTTATGCGTAGTTCTTTCTGAATTTCCAAAAATATTTGTGTGCATCTAGATATTTTAGTATCTTTTGAAGTTTTTGCATAATTCCTTCCTGGTTTGCTTCCTTGACATTCATGTACAGTCTACTTTTCCTACGCTTTTCTTTGCAAAACCATGGTTTGATTGATCCGATTGATCATGATCGGTCCGATTTAGATCGATTTGATCAAGATCATCATTTGTAACACCTGAACACTCTTGATGAAATCATAATTTACAGCTACCATCACACTGGAGGCCATTATCCTTTCTAAAATTAATATTCTTCTTACATTTACCACAATTAAATTTGTTTGTCAATTTGCGTGTTGGCGTATCTGTTTGCTTATAGTTAAATAAGTTAAAAAATTTATTATTAATGTATATTTAGCACAGTATAAAATACTCTGTTGTGAAAATATTTATATTATTAAGTAAAAAAATTTTATTTTATTCTTAATTTATTCCACTTAAAAATTTCAACAACAGACAGTTTTACAGTTTGAAATTTTTTTCCAATCGGTATTGTGAATTCTGCTAACTTTGTGTTTTATTTTTATTATGACACACAAATTTCTCCAAAAATTCCTTTTTTTTTTAAAATCATTATTTTTAAACTTATGGCATTTTCCCTGCTTCAAATTGGGCATTCCATGACATTTTTAGCATATTTCCAAAAAAAATGTGAAAAAATGTGTTTATTAGTTTCACCCTGTCCGTCCGCCCGTCCGTCCGTCTGTTAACAAAACTTCTACACCGTTAAAGATAGAGAAAAAAATTTTAAGTATGGGTAGGTCTCATAAAAACATTAATTTTGTGGAACAAGTTTTTCATGTAGCCCCATCCATTCTTAATTACATGATATATTTTAAGATCATCAGGATAGGTAAGGTGGACAAGGTCTGATAAGAAATAAGAAAGATCACTTGCATATATATTGAATAAAAGTGGTCCTAAGTGACTACCTTGGGGTATCCCAGAGTTAGACATAGTACCTTGAAATTTATGGGCTTAGATATAGTACCTTCAAATTTAATAAATCGTATTCTTTTAGTGACATATGACTTAATTGATTTTAATATGGAGCCACTGGTACCTAGCTTTGCCAATTTGTCTTCTAGTATATTATCATTTATTTATGTATATCTGCAGGCCTTTTTCCATAGAGGATAATATATCTGATGAGCAAACCATCAGGTTAGTGGTGGTTGAACGATCTTTTATACTTTTGATACTTATATACTTTTGAAGAACAAGTGACTACGAAAGTCACTTAAGTCTTCTTTTGATTCTTTAGCAGACATTCCTTCAATTTCATAAAATTTTTTTGTTTTATTTTATTTTAATTACCAAAACAAGGTATGTACCTATTAATAAAAAAAGAACAAATAAACATACATATATATAATTAATATTATATCTATATAAATATAAACATATAAAACATTGATATTGAAAAAATACATGAAATATGATTGCAATTCTTATTGATTAATTTATATGTATAATATTACAACTACATTTAACACTTAAAAAACAAAAACTAAATTTGATTACCTACAAAAAAAACTTAAACTCTTAATAGCATATTTTATAATTATTCTTAATGGTATGTATGTATACAATAAACCGTACTACTATAAAAAAATAATAAAACTTGATGACATAATCAAAATATACTTTAAATACTTAATGTAGAATTATGAATATATGAACATTATTATGTAATTAAATTACAATGACTTTTTTGTGAAAATTAATACAAAAAAATTATAATAACACATTTGAATAAATTTATGAATTGGTTAGAATTAATTGTCTGAGGTTAAAAAATTTGAAAAGTGTTGATGTAAAGTGTTTTTGAAGGTATTTCAGTGTTTTTGAGGTAACTCATTTTATTGAATGTAATACAACATCTGTTTTCCGTATTCTGTACTGTGTTTATATTCCATTAAAAATGTCGTTTATCTTGTATGTCTAACTCTATCATTAAGACTAAGTTTGTAATTAAGAGATTGGATAACCATATTATTCTTTAGAATGTCATAAGTAAAACATGATGAAAATTGTTGTCTACGTGAGGACAAGGGGAGCATGTTTAAGAATTTAAGTCTTATTGTGTAGCTAGGAAGATTTAAAAAGTCTGCAGGGTTATATTGGTTTCTTAATGCAAATAGAGGAAACTGTTTTTGAAAAGACTCAAATTTGTTAGAATGAACCTGAAAAATTGGATCCCATATAATGCTACCGTATTCTAATATAGAACAAACTAGCGAATAATTTAGAGTTTCTATCACAGCTGATGTCGAAATTAAGTGGTCATAGTGCAGATTAAAGTTAAGTTTACTATCAAGAAAAATTCCTAGATCAGCAATACTAACACTTTTTCAAATATTAGATTATTTCTTTTGTAGTCGTACACTAAAGAAGAACGTTTACGGGTAAAATTGATTACCTTAAATTTCTGTATATTGAGATCTAATTTGTTGGTTGTGCACCAATCATGTAATGATGATAAGCTTGATTGAAGTAAAGCTGCGTCAGAACTATAGTTTACGACTTGATATATTTTTAGGTGGTCAGCAAACGCAATGTATGACACGCAAATATTATGAAAGATCAGAAATAAATATATTGAATAAAAGTGGCATGTAATATATTGAATAAAAGGGGGAAAACACCATTCGAAAGCAATTTATTTAAAATGAAATGAAGAGGAGTAATTACATAATGAGCACAGTTATATAAGAAGAGTGGAGGGATTAGTTCAGGTCTAGCACCCTTCTTTGTGTCAAAGCTCATAATAGTTTAAAAAATATCACTTTCAGAAAGATACATTTCTGTGATTAACAAATTTGAGATATTAAATAAGGAAGTAGCAGAGATATCGAATTGTTCTTTTGGACGATAAACTTTTTGAAAACTGTCTGAGGAAACTGAGGAAAACGTATTGTCCTTGAACATTGAATTAGGGTAGCCGAATATTTTTCGTTTTATGTTGACAAATTCAAAAAATTTTTTGGGATCACTAATTAATTTCTTGTCTATACTATTGACATAGTTTTCATAGGCTGTATGAGCTTTCAGTTGGAGTTCATTTGCAAGTAGCTTATACGTATTCAATAAGTTATCGCTTGGCGCTATTGTGTGTTTAATTTTGCTGTATATTTTATTGTGTTGGTTACGCAAAGCCCTAAGTTCTCTATCTAACGATGTTTCCGTTGTTTTGTTTTTCTCACGGATTTTAGGTACAAAAACATTTATAATAAAAAATTTTAAATAACAGTTGTGCTAACAGTTTGTCCCAGTTAGTAGATGATAAAACATTAATAATTCTTTGGTAATCAGCATTACGGAAATCGTATACAATTTCATTATGGTAAGTTTTGCCCAAGAGTGGGATGATAGTAGAGAACTCAAAGATGATTGCGTTATGACAATTAGTATTAGTAAACAGATTATCTACATCATCAACGAGCTTTACTACCACTCTATCATCGTAAATCGTATTGTTTACTACCACTCTATCATCGTAAAGTGATTGTTTTGTAATTCTAACAATAGAAGGTATAAGCGGATTTATTGATAATGAATTACTTATATTAATATTATTATTATTATCAGTAATTGTTTAATAATTAATAATATATATTATTATTATCATTAATTGTTATTAATTTTATTATTATTATCATTGTTGTTATCATATTTATTAATAATATAATTACTATTATTATTAGTTATATTGTTACTATTATTATTATTTTTATTATTATTATATTTACTATTGCTATTATTATTATTGTTATTATTATTACTATTATTATTATTGTTGTTATCAATATTATTATCAAGATTATCATTATTATTATTATTATTTATATTATTGTTATTGTTATTATTATTTTTATTACTTTTATTGTTGTTATTATTATTACTATTATTATTATTATTTTCTTTTCTTTCGTTATTACTTTTATTATTGTTAATCTTCAAGTAGTATTTTTTTATTACTTATATTATTATTATTATTATTGTAATTATTATTACTTATTTTATTTCTATATTTATTATTTTTATTGTTATTGTTGTAGCTTTTATAATTAATATAATTTTCATTATTATTATCAATTAGATCGACCGAGCTAACGCCTCCTAGTTTTAAAACTCCTCCTTGAACAAAGTTTGAATATTTAGAAGCTATAGTTGATGTTGTACTATTAATAGAAAGTTTTTTATTGTTGTTTATATTTGTCAACGGAATAGCAAAAGGACTTAGTAAAAGTTTATTTTTGTCAGTGTTAAACTTCGTGTAGATGTTAGTAGGTGAAATCTCTAAATTATTATTGCATACAATTTTTTTTATTTTTGTACCTTTTTTCCATCGCTTATAATTAATTATTTCGCAAACTTTTGATATAGGTACAACAACTTTAAATTGTTTTATTTATTTGTATTTATAAGAACAAACCGAACTTTCTTAGCAGTAGAACTGTGTTGAACTTTTTCCGTTGATGCTAAAGCTGAGGATGAAAATCGTAAGATAGGCAAATTGGAACTACATTAAAGAATTTCATTAAGTAATGAATTGCCATTAATGTTATTAGATGATGTATTTGATTTAGAATTCAAAGCATCTTTAGTCACTTAATTGGTATACCCAACCATTTCAGAGATTATAGGCTTAAACATAAAAGAATTATGAAATGAACTGTAGCTGAATGGTTCATCAGTCTGAGTCCAAATGTCCTTTGAATTTTGACTTAGATAAATTTGGTTGTATCTAAACGTATCGAAAGATGTAGCATCTAATTTAATCCCCATATTTACTATTTCCTTTTTAAGTAAACTTATTTTATCAGTTATCTGCAATATCTGATGGTTGACTATTAAGCTTTGAATCAAAAAATTTCTGTAGCTGTACGTTAATAGATGACATTAACTCACTAGTCAACGTTTTTATAGCTTCATTTATGCTATTAAGTACGGAGAGGAACTTATCATTTTTAAAAACCAAATTCTGCTTCAGTTGATCTTTTTATTTGTCAGACGTTCTGCTCAGTCTCATGTTCAGTGATTTGTAGTCTTTTGCAATTTCATTAAAAGATGCCGAGTTATATTTTATAGTGTCATGACATTTAGCTGCAAGTCCTGTGTATTCATCTTTATTGTTATTGTTAGCGGTATGTTAAATTGATTGCATATTACAGTGAGTACTCGCTATATACAACATTTCCCTTTTCACAATTTTTAAAATTTTACATCAATTCAAATTTTTAAAATAGTTTTTTAATTATTATATTGTTAACAGTTTATATTTTCATATTATTCATAAATTCAAATTATAAAATAATTCTTTTAATAATAAAATATTTGTTAAACTTCATCCACGTTCCTAGTTTACATTGTTGTTATACTTTCTTGCTTTTTGGTTTTATTTTATTTATAAATAAATTTATAAATTTTTTATTGTTTTTTTTTGTAATCTTACAAACTACAATGCATTAATCATTTAAAAGAAAAGTGTTTTTTGCTTGTATTATATTACATTATTTTATATTATTCTATTAGGTCTGTTATTATTATTCTATCTAAGTCTATTATTTGAAATTTCTACAATTTCTTTATTAATTATGACTATCAAAGGCCTATGGTCAGTCAGGACTGTCACTGATCTACCATATATATATTTATGATGACGGCTTTAAAGAAGGGGCATTACAAATCAATTCTTTACAAATACACATCGTGTTCTTAACAATTCTCGCAATGACTGCACAATTTCCGACTTTTCTGGCATAAATTGGTTCATATAATTAATCATCTCCAATAAACATTGTAACTCTTTTTGTCTTTAGGAGGTTTAAGATAATTTATCGCTTTGATTCATAACTCTTTCTTCATTCATATCATGTTCTTTCACTGTCTCACCACCTACTAAAATGTCATCTATATATACCAAAGTACCTTGTAAATTTTTCTCGTTAAGTTTTTGGAATTCCTCTGGGGTCGATTTTCTTCCAAAAGGAAGACGTAACCATTTATAATACCCAAAGGGTATCGAAAAGGTACGTAGTTTTGAGAATTGATCATCAAACTTGACTTGCCAGTATCGTTCTGACAGATCAAGCACTGTAAATACTTTCATTTCCCCTAACCTTGCAGTAATTTCATCAAATGAAATATATGGTTCTTCAATTATAATTTCATTTACAAATTTTGGGTCAAGACATAACCGTAATTGTTTATTTATTTTCTCCACTACTACTAAATTAGAAACCTGTTCTGATGGTTCATTAACTTTTTCAATTAAACTTGCAATGTCACTTGGAATGGTTTCATTAGAGCAGAGCAATTCTTCTAGCAGGCTTAATAACTGGTTTTATTTTATTGTTAATTACAATTTTATAATTTTCTTGAAATTGCTCTAACCCTTCAAACGCTTCTTTATATTTATTCATTAACTTATCTTTACTTTAAATTTTGTCATAATTCCCACAATCCTCTAATTTTTCTTTAACATATTTATTCCCTGTAACCACTCTAGTTACTACTTGTAAGTCACTACAATTTTGCAGCCCTAAGAGAGGAACTGAATAACTATCAACAATTACAAATTCTATTATATAAACTTTACTTCTAATTTTACACTTAATTTTAGCTACGCTTTTCGTTATATTTTTAAAATCCCCATAAGCAGATAAACTGTATTCATAATTTGCAATATCTGAATAGTTCACATTTAAAATAAAAAAAAACTTATATGGCAGAATATTTATTCTCCACCCGTATCCAACTTGAAAACAATTGGTTGATTATTAATTTCAACTTTTTCATACCAACAATGGTTATTTCTCAAGTTAAATATGGTATCAACATAAAAACTATTATCATCACTTACATTTTGATCAAATATTTCTCCCACATTCTTTTGATTGCATGCTGCCGCAAAATGATTGAGTTTTCCACAACCTAAACAATTTTTTCCGTTTGCTGGACACTTTCCGTTTAAATAATTTTCCCTGCTAAATTTACAATTTCTAGTTAAACTTTTATTATCCCTATAATTATTTCTAATATTATTAATTTGTCTTTTTGACCCAACATCAGTTTTATAATTTTGACTATAATTTTTATTAACACTAATATTATTATTATAATTTACAGCGTTACCTTTTTGACGATTGTTACCATAATTTTTTTTGATTATCCTTTTGCACTATATTTAACGTCACCAGTTTGACCACATTTAAAATATACCTAAGATTTTGTCAATATTTCAATCTGCTTCTTTGACACTTCAGCTACTCTGGCCATTTCATTAGCTTTTTGCGCGTTTAAATTTTTCTGTTTCTAACATTTTTTGTGTATATTTTTGCCACTCTTACCAAACACCTGTCGATCTCTAAAACTCCTCTTTTATTTATCCCAAAACAACACAATTTTACTAACTTTTTCAGATCCGTAAGCCAATTTCCAAAAGATTCCATAGATTGCTGATTACGTATATAAAATATAAAAGTAGCATATACATCATTTGTTTTTAGTAGACAAACATTTTCAAATTTTTTTACAACCAAAGAATATTTTTCTTTTACTTGCTGCATCCGTTACATTGCTTCAATTGCATCCATTAAAAATTGCTTCCTGAATTGTATCATCTTTTTTCTTCAACTCAGCTGCTTTATAAAAGCAATCCCAATTTTGCTTAAATACTCTTCAATTTTCTGCATGATTGCCATCTAAAGAAAGGCGATAACAGCGATTCCATGGTTGTTTTAACAATTGTTACAACACGAACTTTTGGTGGTCTTTTTTCAATCAATTTTTTTATACTTTTATTCAATCCCATAAACAATTTTACAGTCCAATTAATTCAAATTTTAATTTTGTCAAAATACTCCGATCATTTAATTTTCACAGTAGCTCCCAATTCAAGATAAATAAATATACATTTATAAAATGTACAATGAGAGACTTTTAATAATAATAAATAGAGGAACGTTAAGGTTATTGCATATTACAGTGAGTTCTCCCTATTTACAACAATTATTATTATTTTATTTTTATTTTATTTATTTTGCCTTAATTTATATTTTTACATATCACTTAAAACTAGAAGTGTTCTCGGTAAACTCGGTAAGTGTTACAGTCACTGCTTCTCAACTTTAATATTTTTAAATACTTATTAAGTGGCCAAATGTTTGTAAATATTTTATAATATGATTAAACCTAGGAGAAATGGCAAAAACCTGGTTGACAGTTTTAAAATTTTTTTGGTATTTTATGTTTTATGTTTTATGTTTTTTTTTTTTTTTTTTTTTTTATATAAAATCTTAGGCTACCTTAATCTTAAACTTAAACCTACGATTTTATTAATCTGAATTTAGTTAATCATGAGAACATACAGATGCAGTATTTTGATTTTATTTAATACAGATTTCGAATAAGAACATTTTTTGAATATCTGCATTTGTTTGAAAAATTTAGTGTATACTTGTTAATTAAATCGAATAAAAATTTAACTTGCGAGAGTTTGTGTAACTTAACCGTCGAGAAAAAAAAAGGGAGATCATTTATGAGTTTAAGTATTTGGTTTTGCTTTACTTGAAGCCGTTTTATATGGGTTATTGCGCACTTACCCTATATTTCGCATTACACTTTACAAAATTTGTTTAAAAATTATAATTTTGTTATCAATGCAGAGTTTAGATTTACGATGGATGAGGGGGTATAATGCTTTAATCAATTTATTACATTTTTCTATTGTTTTCTCAATGTGAGGTTTATAAATAAGTTTTTCATCGATATAAATTCCTAAGTATTTAACTGATTTAAGCCATGGTATATCATCGCTGCCTAAATGTAAATTTCTGTTGTGAACTAGTGAAGGTTTTCTATTTCTAGTAAAAAATATTGCTTGGGTTTTTTGAGTGTTAATTTTAATTTTCCATTTCAAAAAGTACTTATTTGTTATACAAAATGCATTTTCTAGATTGAGCAGGATTTCTGTTGGATTTTTTGAAGAAGTTAAAATAGCCGTATCATCAGCATATAAACCAATATCACAATTTGGTAATTTAGGAAAGTCTGAAATAAATATATTGTATAAGGTGGGACATAAACCGATAATTCAATTAATAGTAATAGCACCCCGTATTATTTTATGTGAATAAATAAAGTTATCATAATTTTACCTGGTGAATGGTTTGGCATTATTTACTTCTGGTAAAGTAGAAGAATGATTTTTGGCTGTTACTAAGCTAGCGTTATTATCAACTACTGATGAAGTAGAAACGCGGTTTTAAGTTATAACTAAGCTAGCGTCGTGTATATAGTTCAATATATTTGTTTTTGTGTGTGTTGAACTTTTATTTAAATAATGACTTAATTGTGTAGTGTTTTCAGATTTGTTTCGTTTGAAAGTACGGGTTTGAAAGAAGCTTGTGTAAGTGTTGGATAGGTTTGTCTTGAGATGGAAGATGCTTTGTTAAATTTATAATTGTAAGGATTAGGAAATTTTTTCGAATATATTTCGCAATATTCTTACATTTATTTTTAAGTTAGTTTACTAGAGTTCTTAGATTATAAATTAATCTATTATTTTTATGTTTGTTTAACTTAACGTACCTGTTTCTCCAGTGAATTAAAGTGATGTTATTGTCAATGAACAACGTATCAATATTGCCCGCAAAGAAAAATCCAATTGCACTTAAGTGAAATAGATATCTTGAAACATTCGCATTTGTATTTTTTTCTTTTTACTAACTGTTTCGGAATTATTTTTTCTGCACTTAAGATGGGAATTCTAGAGTTGTCATAAAAGATTTTTTCTATACGCTGCTGTGTACTTCCAAATAGTACTCCTTTTAACATGTAAACCGCAATTTCACTAACTTTAGTTCCACCGCTCAACTTTCTATTTTTTATATGATATTTGCGGTTGTTAATTTCAGAAGTGGACGTTTCATTACTTTGTTTTAAATCGACGGCTTTTAGCTCCTTCTGCATAGATGGACAATGGACTGGAAATATATCGCCTGGGGCTAAAGCTGAGATCTGAATAATTTTTTTTTTTAGGAAACAAACATATTATCAATTTTGTTAATTCCATTACGAAGTTCGGTTGACACAGAAACCAGGCTTTCTTGTAATGGTATAATCAAACTAGATACATAAAATTCCGCAAAATTAGCTGGCGTTTCATTATAAACTTTTTAAAGATCTTGCCCTTTGCTTGTTAAGTTATTTCGTTTTTTTTGTATAACCTCCAACGAATTATTTACGTCCGACATTGCATTTAAAAATTTGTTAGTTAATTCATCCAATTTATGATTTTTCCTTATACACAATATCGTCTTTGTGACTACTAAAGGGTCTTTCAAACTGAGTTTTCAAAAGTAAATAATTAAAAAACATAGAATTTGAATTGGAACTGGAAAAGTTTTTATTTATTTTTGAAGTACAATGTTTATATTACTGTTTATTATTACGTTTTGAAGTACATTTCTACTCTGCAATTCATATCTCTCATGTGACCACCTCTTACGTCTCTACAGTACCTTATTCTTTTATCAAAATTTTCGGGCATATTCTGGCATAGTTGAATAGTATTCTGGCTCTATCTCACCAATAATAGTCAAACATCAGGTATTGCAGATAAATTGACTGATAAAATAAGTTCAATTGAAAAGGATATAATGAATATAGGGGTTAAATTAGATGCTAGTTTAGATACATCTTTCGATATGTTTAGATACAACCAAATGTATCTAAGTCAAAATTCAAAGGACATTTGGACTCAGACTTATGAACAGTTCATTTCATAATTCCTTTATGTTTAAGCCGATAACCTCTGAAACAGAGGAATACACTAATAAAGTGACTAAAGATGCTTTGGGTTCAAAATTAAAAATATAATGGCAATTAATTACTTAATGAAATTCTTCAATGATGTTCCAATTTCGCTATCTTGCCATCTTCATCCTCCGCTTTATCATTAATGGAAGAAGTTCAACACAGTGCTACTACTAAGAAAGTTCGGTTTGCTCATCCAAATATTAAAGATATTAAAACTGTCATCGAGCAGAAATTAACTAAGGATTATTATGAACCTGTAACTATCCAATACTTTTCTAATTTTGCAGCGTCAACAATTTCTAGTTATCTTAGTAAGTTTTTAAAAAATACTTTTAATTTAAATAGTCTTGTCTTTTAAAGTTGTTGTACCTATATCCAAAGTTTGCGAAATTATTAATTACAAACGATGGAGCAAATGTACAATAATAAAAAAATTTGTATGCAATATTAATTTAGAGATTTCACCTACGAACATCTACACGAAGGTTAACACTGACAAAAATAAACTTTTACTAAACCCTTTTGCTATCCCGTTTACTAATATAAACAGCAATAAAAAACTTACTATTAATAGTACAACATCAACTAGAGGTTCTAAATATCCTAACTTTATTCAAGAGGAATTTTAAAACCAGGAGCGTTTAGCTCTGCCAATTTAATTGATAATAACTATGGAAATGATATTTAATATAATAGCTACAACAATAACAATTGAATATAATAAATATAGAAATTAAATAAGTAATAATAATTATAATAACAATAATAATAGTTAATGCTCCAATATTTCGACGAGTACTAATAGGATTGAAAGTAGCCTGGGTTTACCAATTAGGCGTAAGGCGTGATTTTGGATTTTCTCCAGGCAACTTTGTCAAGTTTGCCAAACGGCTAGTCCATGAGTCTGATGTATACTCCATCTTAGGTCGTATGTAAACTTTATAGATAGTGGATAGACCATTAGGAGAAAAGTGGGCTTTACAGCGTGAGAGAAAACCCAAACATTTAGCAGCGTTCATAGAAAAATATGGGCATTCCATGAAATTTTTAGCATATTTCCAAAAAAAAATTTGAAAAAATGTGCTTATCAGTTTCACCCTGTCCGTCTGCTCGTCCGTCCATCTGTTTACAAAACTTCTACACCGTTAAAGATAGAGAAAAAAATTTTAAGTATGGGTAGGTCTCATAAAAATATTAATTTTGTGGAACAAGTTTTTCATGTAGCCCCATTAATTCTTAATTACATGATATATTTTAAGATCATCAGGATAGGTAAGGTGGACAATGTCTGATAAGCAATAAGAAAGATCACTTGCATATATATTGAATAAAAGTGGTCCTAAGTGACTATCTTGGGGTATCACAGAGTTAGATATAGTACCTTGAAATTTATGGGCTTAGATATAGTACCTTCAAATTTAACAAATCGTATTCTTTCAGTGACATATCACTTAATCGATTTTAATATGGAGCCATTGGTACCTAGCTTTGCCAATTTGTCTTCTAATAAATAAATCATAATATTATTTATTTATATCTGCAGGCCTTTTTCCATAGAGCATAATATATCTGATGGGCAAACCATCAGGTTAGTGGTGGTTGAACGATCTTTTATACTTTTGATACTTATATACTTTTGAAGAACAAGTGACTACGAAAGCCACTTAAGTCTTCTTTAGATTCTTTAGCAGACATTCCTTCAATTTCATAATATTTGTTTATTTTATTTTATTTTAATTACCAAAACAAGGTATGTACCTATTAATAAAAAAAGAACAAATAAACATACATATATATAATTAATATTATATCTATATAAATATAAACATATAAAACATTGATATTGAAAAAATACATGAAATATGATTGCAATTCTTATTGATTAATTTATATGTATAATATTACAACTACATTTAACACTTAAAAAACAAAAAACTAAATTTGGTTACCTACAAAAAAAACTTAAACTCTTAATAGCATATTTTATAATTATTCTTAATGGTATGTATGTAAACAATAAACCGTACTACTAAAAAAAATAATAAAACTTGATGACATAATCAAAATATACTTTAAATACTTAATGTAGAGTTATGAATATATGAACATTATTATGTAATTAAATTACAATGACTTTTTTGTGAAAATTAATACAAAAAAATTATAATAACACATTTGAATAAATTTATGAAAAGTAAATTTATGAATTGGTTAGAATTAATTGTCTGAGATTAAAAAATTTAAAAAGTGTTGATGTAAAGTGTTTTTGAAGGTATTTCAGTGTTTTTGAGATAACTCATTTTATTGAATGTAATAACATTCAGAGGAACTGAATCACTATCAACAATTACAAATTCTATTATATAAACTTTACTTATAATTTTACACTTAATTTTAGCTACGCTTTTCGTTGTAATTTTAAAATCCCCATAAGCAGATAAACTGTATTCATTATTTGCAATATCTGAATAGTTCACATTTAAAATAAAAAAAACTTATATGACAGAATATTTATTCTGCACCCGTATCCAACGTGAAAACAATTGGTTGATTATTAATTTCAACTTTTTCATACCAACAATGGTTATTTCTCAAGTTAAATATGGTATCAACATAAAAACTATTATCATCACTTACATTTTGATCTAATATTTCTTCCACATTCTTTTTATTGCATGCTGCCGCAAAATGATTGAATTTTCCACAACCTAAACAATTTTTTCCGTTTACTGGACGCTTTCCGTTTAAATAATTTTCCCTGCTAAATTTACAATTTCTAGTTAAACTTCTATTATCCCTATAATTATTTCTAGTATTATTAATTTGTCTTTTTGACCCAACAACAGTTTTATAATTTTGACTATAATTTTTATTAACACTAACATTATTATTATAATTTACAGCGTTACCTTTTTTACCATTGTTACTATAATTTTTTTTGATTATCCTTTTGCACTATATTTACGTTACCAGTTTGACCACATTTAAAATTAACCTAAGTTTTTGTCAATATTTCAAACTGCTTCTTTGACACTTCAGCTACTCTGGCAATTTCATTAGCTTTTTGCGCGTTTAAATTTTTCTGTTTCTAAAATTTTTTCTGTATATTTCTGCCACTCTTACCAAACACCAGTCGATCTCTAAAACTCCTCTTTTATTGATCCCAAAACAACACAATTTTACTAACTTTTTCAGATCCGTAAGCCAGTTTCCAAAAGATTCCATACATTGCTGATTATGAATATAAAATATAAAAGTAGCATATACATCATTTGTTTTTAGTAGACAAACATTTTCAAATTTTTTACCACCAGGTATTATTTATGTGAATAAATAAAGTTATCATAATTTTACCTGGTGAATGGTTTGGCATTATTTACTTCTGGTAAAGTAGAAGAATGATATTTGGCTATTACTAAGCTGGCGTTATTATCAACTATTTTTGAAGTAGAAACAAGTTTTTAGGTTATAACTAAGCTAGGGTCTTGTATATCGTTCAATATATTTGTTTTTGTATGTGTTGAACTTTTATTTAAATAATGACTTAATTGTGTAGTGTTTTCAGATTTGCTTTCTTTGAAAGTACGGGTTTGAAAGAGGCTTGTGTAAGTGTTGGATAGGTTTGTCTTGAGATGGAAGGTGCTTTGTTAAATTTATAATTGTAAGGATTAGGAAAGTTTTTCGCATTACTAACATTCTTACATTTATTTTTTAAGTTAGTTTACTAGAGTTCTTAGATTATAAATTAATCTATTATTATTACGTTTGTTCAACTTTAGGTACCTGTTTCTCCAGTGCATTAAAGTGATGTTATTGTCAATGAACAACGTATCAATATTGCCCGCAAAGAAAAATCCAATCGCACTTAAGTGAAATAGATATCTTGAAACATTCGCATTTGTATTTTTTTCTTTTTACCAACTGTTTCGGAATTATTTTTTCTGCACTTAAGATGGGAATCCTAGAGTTGTCATAAAAGATTTGTTGTATACGCTGCTGTGTACTTCCAAATAGTACTCCTTTTAACATGTAAACCGCAACCAAAATGGAACTTTAGTTCCATTGCTCAACTTTCTATTTTTTGTATGATATTTTCGGTTGTTAATTTCCGAAGTGGACGTTTCATTACTTTGTTTTAAATCGACGGCTTTTAGCTCCTCCTGCATAGATGGACAATGGACTGGAAATATATCGCCTGGGGCTAAAGCTGAGATCTGAATAATTTTATTTTCTTAGGAAACAAACATATTATCAATTTTATTAATTCCATTACGAAGTTCGGTTGACACAGAAACTAGGCTTTCTTGTAATTGTATAACCAAACTATATACACAAAATTCCAAATTCCGAAAAATTCGCTGGCGTGTCATTATAAACTTTTTAAAGATCTTGCCCTTTGTTTTTTTTGTATAACCTCCAATGAATTATTTATGTCCGACATTGCATTTAAAAATTTGTTAGTTAATTCATCCAATTTATGATTTAAAATATTTATAATCGAGCGACTGCTAAAATATTCTGATGCGTTAGTTATGTTTTTACTTCTACATATTTTCTTTAAGAGGTTGTCTATGTTCTTCGAGGTCTCCAATTAATTTTTATTATTGAGTCGAATCAGTCGATGTAATTTAAGTGCCATGCCGTCTTTTTCTTTACATAGGTTGTAATATTTCGGTTGTCGCTATTATCATACATCGTCCTAAAAAGAATGCGAGTATTTTGGCAGTCGGTACACACGAAAACTTCATTGAGTTCTTGATGGAATTGTATTTTAGATGCTCCGATACATGATCCATAGAGTTTTCTCTTGCAAATAACTTTCCATGTTAATCTCTTTGAAGAGTTATCCATCGCTGTATAGCTAAACAGGTCACATTTAAAATTCACGTTTGTTAATGTTATTTTTATATATTTTTTTTTCAAATTGAAAAACAAAAGTAATGTTGAGTAATATTTACAACCCGATTATTCTAAATATTTGACCGTAATTTAAAACTATAGTTCTGATTAAAATACGTGAATTAAGTAACAAAAACAAACACGTATGTACTGATTAATGGTTGGAATAAGAATGAATTATAAAAATTTATTCATTGTCTGCTGCTATATTTCTCCTATAGTAAAGTTCAGATTTATAATCAAGTTAATAATGTAATTGGTCGGTAAAAATCCTCAATCCAAACTCTCCTCGTGGGTGCCCACAGGAAAAAATCACTAACTAAGTGGTTAGATACTGAGGGAAAGGCAAACTAAGTCTGTCTTTATGTGTCCTATTATTGACAGCTTGGTTTTTAGCGGTACCATTGGATTAGCACAAGAAATCTAACCAAGATGTGCATTAGAGGCACAAGATGGTTAGATTAATTTTGAAGTAAATAAAGTTGATGTGACTTTTACATAACAAACACTATGACTATTATTTTACTGCATGGTTACTTATAAATGCAATTTGAATTTATGGTGTCAATTTCGTAACTTTTGTGACGTAGATGTTACCAAAAGGGAGCATTTTTAGTTACAATAACTGAATATGGTTACCACTAAATGTAACCGCGATGAAACCGCCTAAGTAAACACACAATATCGTCTTTGTGACTACTTAAGGGTCTTTCAAACTGAGTTTTCAAAAGTAAATAATTAAAAGACATAGAATTTGAATTGGAACTGGAAAAGTTTTTATTTATTTTTGAAATACAATGTTTATATTACTGTTTTTTATTAAGTTTTGAAGTACATTTCTACTGTGCAATTCATATCTCTCATGCGACCACCTCTTACGTCTCTACAGTACCTTATTCTTTTATCAAAATTTTCGGGCATATTCTGTCATAGTTGAATAGTATTCTGGCTCTGTCTCACCAATAATAGTCAAACATCAGATATTGCAGATAAATTGACTGATAAAATAAGTTCAATTGAAAAGGATATAGTGAATATAGGGGTTAAATTAGATGCTAGTTTAGATACATTTTTCGATACGTTTAGATACAACCAAATGTATCTAAGTCAAAATTCAAAGGGCATTTGGACTCAGACTGATAAACTGTTCATTTCATAATTCCTTTAAGTTTAAGCCGATAACCTCTGAAACAGTGGAATACACTAATAAAGTGACTAAAGATGCTTTAGGTTAAAAATCAAAAATATAATGGTAATTAATTACTTAATGAAATTCTTCAATGATGTTCCAATTTCGCTATCTTGCCATCTTTATCCTCATCTTAATCATTAACGGAAGAAGTTCAGCACAGTTCTACTACTAAGAAAGTTCGATTTGTTCATCCAAATATTAAAGATATTAAAACTGTCATCGAGCAGAAATTAACTAAGGATTATCATGAACCTGTAACTATCCAATACTTTTCTAATTTTGCAGCGTCAACAATTTCTAGTTATCTTAGTAAGTTTTAAAAAAATACTTTTAATTTAAATTGTGTTAAAATAGTCTACATTACTTCTAAAAATCTCAGATATAAACCAAAATACAAATCTTTTAAAGTTGTTGTACCTATATCCAAAGTTTGCGAAATTATTAATTACAAGCGATGGAGCAAATGTACAATAATAAAAAAATTTGTATGCAATATAAATTTAGAGATTTCACCTACGAACATCTACACGAAGGTTAACACTGACAAAAATAAACTTTTATTAAACCCTTTTGCTATACCGTTTACTGATATAAACAGCAATAAAAAAACTTACTATTAATAGTACAACATCAACTAGAGGTTCTAAATATCCTAACTTTATTCAAGAGGAATTTTAAAACCATTAGCCGTTAGCTCTGCCAATTTAATTGATAATAACTATGGAAATGATATTAATTATAATAGCTACAACAATAACAATTAAAAATAATAAATATAGAAATTAAATAAGTAATAATAATTATAATAACAATAATAATAGTAATCAAAAAAATACTACTAATAAGATTAATAATAACAATAATAAAAGTAATAACAAAAGTAAAAAAAAAAACTAATAGAATATTAATAAGAATAATAAAAGTAATAACAAAAGTAAAAAAAAAACTAATAGAATATTAATAAGAATAAAAAAAGTAATAACAAAAGTAAATAAAAAAATTCTAATAAGAATATTAATAAGAATAATAATAATAACAATAGTAATAATAATTAGAATAACAATAACAATAAGAATAACAATAACAATAACAATAACAATAACAATAACAATAACAATAACAATAACAATAACAATAACAATAACAATAACAATAACAATAACAATAACAATAACAATAACAATAACAATAACAATAACAATAACAATAACAATAACAATAACAATAACAATAACAATAACAATAACAATAACAATAACAATAACAATAACAATAACAATAACAATAACAATAACAATAACAATAACAATAACAATAACAATAACAATAACAATAACAATAACAATAACAATAACAATAACAATAACAATAACAATAACAATAACAATAACAATAACAATAACAATAACAATAACAATAACAATAACAATAACAATAACAATAACAATAACAATAACAATAACAATAACAATAACAATAACAATAACAATAACAATAACAATAACAATAACAATAACAATAACAATAACAATAACAATAACAATAACAATAACAATAACAATAACAATAACAATAACAATAACAATAACAATAACAATAACAATAACAATAACAATAACAATAACAATAACAATAACAATAACAATAACAATAACAATAACAATAACAATAACAATAACAATAACAATAACAATAACAATAACAATAACAATAACAATAACAATAACAATAACAATAACAATAACAATAACAATAACAATAACAATAACAATAACAATAACAATAACAATAACAATAACAATAACAATAACAATAACAATAACAATAACAATAACAATAACAATAACAATAACAATAACAATAACAATAACAATAACAATAACAATAACAATAACAATAACAATAACAATAACAATAACAATAACAATAACAATAACAATAACAATAACAATAACAATAACAATAACAATAACAATAACAATAACAATAACAATAACAATAACAATAACAATAACAATAACAATAACAATAACAATAACAATAACAATAACAATAACAATAACAATAACAATAACAATAACAATAACAATAACAATAACAATAACAATAACAATAACAATAACAATAACAATAACAATAACAATAACAATAACAATAACAATAACAATAACAATAACAATAACAATAACAATAACAATAACAATAACAATAACAATAACAATAACAATAACAATAACAATAACAATAACAATAACAATAACAATAACAATAACAATAACAATAACAATAACAATAACAATAACAATAACAATAACAATAACAATAACAATAACAATAACAATAACAATAACAATAACAATAACAATAACAATAACAATAACAATAACAATAACAATAACAATAACAATAACAATAACAATAACAATAACAATAACAATAACAATAACAATAACAATAACAATAACAATAACAATAACAATAACAATAACAATAACAATAACAATAACAATAACAATAACAATAACAATAACAATAACAATAACAATAACAATAACAATAACAATAACAATAACAATAACAATAACAATAACAATAACAATAACAATAACAATAACAATAACAATAACAATAACAATAACAATAACAATAACAATAACAATAACAATAACAATAACAATAACAATAACAATAACAATAACAATAACAATAACAATAACAATAACAATAACAATAACAATAACAATAACAATAACAATAACAATAACAATAACAATAACAATAACAATAACAATAACAATAACAATAACAATAACAATAACAATAACAATAACAATAACAATAACAATAACAATAACAATAACAATAACAATAACAATAACAATAACAATAACAATAACAATAACAATAACAATAACAATAACAATAACAATAACAATAACAATAACAATAACAATAACAATAACAATAACAATAACAATAACAATAACAATAACAATAACAATAACAATAACAATAACAATAACAATAACAATAACAATAACAATAACAATAACAATAACAATAACAATAACAATAACAATAACAATAACAATAACAATAACAATAACAATAACAATAACAATAACAATAACAATAACAATAACAATAACAATAACAATAACAATAACAATAACAATAACAATAACAATAACAATAACAATAACAATAACAATAACAATAACAATAACAATAACAATAACAATAACAATAACAATAACAATAACAATAACAATAACAATAACAATAACAATAACAATAACAATAACAATAACAATAACAATAACAATAACAATAACAATAACAATAACAATAACAATAACAATAACAATAACAATAACAATAACAATAACAATAACAATAACAATAACAATAACAATAACAATAACAATAACAATAACAATAACAATAACAATAACAATAACAATAACAATAACAATAACAATAACAATAACAATAACAATAACAATAACAATAACAATAACAATAACAATAACAATAACAATAACAATAACAATAACAATAACAATAACAATAACAATAACAATAACAATAACAATAACAATAACAATAACAATAACAATAACAATAACAATAACAATAACAATAACAATAACAATAACAATAACAATAACAATAACAATAACAATAACAATAACAATAACAATAACAATAACAATAACAATAACAATAACAATAACAATAACAATAACAATAACAATAACAATAACAATAACAATAACAATAACAATAACAATAACAATAACAATAACAATAACAATAACAATAACAATAACAATAACAATAACAATAACAATAACAATAACAATAACAATAACAATAACAATAACAATAACAATAACAATAACAATAACAATAACAATAACAATAACAATAACAATAACAATAACAATAACAATAACAATAACAATAACAATAACAATAACAATAACAATAACAATAACAATAACAATAACAATAACAATAACAATAACAATAACAATAACAATAACAATAACAATAACAATAACAATAACAATAACAATAACAATAACAATAACAATAACAATAACAATAACAATAACAATAACAATAACAATAACAATAACAATAACAATAACAATAACAATAACAATAACAATAACAATAACAATAACAATAACAATAACAATAACAATAACAATAACAATAACAATAACAATAACAATAACAATAACAATAACAATAACAATAACAATAACAATAACAATAACAATAACAATAACAATAACAATAACAATAACAATAACAATAACAATAACAATAACAATAACAATAACAATAACAATAACAATAACAATAACAATAACAATAACAATAACAATAACAATAACAATAACAATAACAATAACAATAACAATAACAATAACAATAACAATAACAATAACAATAACAATAACAATAACAATAACAATAACAATAACAATAACAATAACAATAACAATAACAATAACAATAACAATAACAATAACAATAACAATAACAATAACAATAACAATAACAATAACAATAACAATAACAATAACAATAACAATAACAATAACAATAACAATAACAATAACAATAACAATAACAATAACAATAACAATAACAATAACAATAACAATAACAATAACAATAACAATAACAATAACAATAACAATAACAATAACAATAACAATAACAATAACAATAACAATAACAATAACAATAACAATAACAATAACAATAACAATAACAATAACAATAACAATAACAATAACAATAACAATAACAATAACAATAACAATAACAATAACAATAACAATAACAATAACAATAACAATAACAATAACAATAACAATAACAATAACAATAACAATAACAATAACAATAACAATAACAATAACAATAACAATAACAATAACAATAACAATAACAATAACAATAACAATAACAATAACAATAACAATAACAATAACAATAACAATAACAATAACAATAACAATAACAATAACAATAACAATAACAATAACAATAACAATAACAATAACAATAACAATAACAATAACAATAACAATAACAATAACAATAACAATAACAATAACAATAACAATAACAATAACAATAACAATAACAATAACAATAACAATAACAATAACAATAACAATAACAATAACAATAACAATAACAATAACAATAACAATAACAATAACAATAACAATAACAATAACAATAACAATAACAATAACAATAACAATAACAATAACAATAACAATAACAATAACAATAACAATAACAATAACAATAACAATAACAATAACAATAACAATAACAATAACAATAACAATAACAATAACAATAACAATAACAATAACAATAACAATAACAATAACAATAACAATAACAATAACAATAACAATAACAATAACAATAACAATAACAATAACAATAACAATAACAATAACAATAACAATAACAATAACAATAACAATAACAATAACAATAACAATAACAATAACAATAACAATAACAATAACAATAACAATAACAATAACAATAACAATAACAATAACAATAACAATAACAATAACAATAACAATAACAATAACAATAACAATAACAATAACAATAACAATAACAATAACAATAACAATAACAATAACAATAACAATAACAATAACAATAACAATAACAATAACAATAACAATAACAATAACAATAACAATAACAATAACAATAACAATAACAATAACAATAACAATAACAATAACAATAACAATAACAATAACAATAACAATAACAATAACAATAACAATAACAATAACAATAACAATAACAATAACAATAACAATAACAATAACAATAACAATAACAATAACAATAACAATAACAATAACAATAACAATAACAATAACAATAACAATAACAATAACAATAACAATAACAATAACAATAACAATAACAATAACAATAACAATAACAATAACAATAACAATAACAATAACAATAACAATAACAATAACAATAACAATAACAATAACAATAACAATAACAATAACAATAACAATAACAATAACAATAACAATAACAATAACAATAACAATAACAATAACAATAACAATAACAATAACAATAACAATAACAATAACAATAACAATAACAATAACAATAACAATAACAATAACAATAACAATAACAATAACAATAACAATAACAATAACAATAACAATAACAATAACAATAACAATAACAATAACAATAACAATAACAATAACAATAACAATAACAATAACAATAACAATAACAATAACAATAACAATAACAATAACAATAACAATAACAATAACAATAACAATAACAATAACAATAACAATAACAATAACAATAACAATAACAATAACAATAACAATAACAATAACAATAACAATAACAATAACAATAACAATAACAATAACAATAACAATAACAATAACAATAACAATAACAATAACAATAACAATAACAATAACAATAACAATAACAATAACAATAACAATAACAATAACAATAACAATAACAATAACAATAACAATAACAATAACAATAACAATAACAATAACAATAACAATAACAATAACAATAACAATAACAATAACAATAACAATAACAATAACAATAACAATAACAATAACAATAACAATAACAATAACAATAACAATAACAATAACAATAACAATAACAATAACAATAACAATAACAATAACAATAACAATAACAATAACAATAACAATAACAATAACAATAACAATAACAATAACAATAACAATAACAATAACAATAACAATAACAATAACAATAACAATAACAATAACAATAACAATAACAATAACAATAACAATAACAATAACAATAACAATAACAATAACAATAACAATAACAATAACAATAACAATAACAATAACAATAACAATAACAATAACAATAACAATAACAATAACAATAACAATAACAATAACAATAACAATAACAATAACAATAACAATAACAATAACAATAACAATAACAATAACAATAACAATAACAATAACAATAACAATAACAATAACAATAACAATAACAATAACAATAACAATAACAATAACAATAACAATAACAATAACAATAACAATAACAATAACAATAACAATAACAATAACAATAACAATAACAATAACAATAACAATAACAATAACAATAACAATAACAATAACAATAACAATAACAATAACAATAACAATAACAATAACAATAACAATAACAATAACAATAACAATAACAATAACAATAACAATAACAATAACAATAACAATAACAATAACAATAACAATAACAATAACAATAACAATAACAATAACAATAACAATAACAATAACAATAACAATAACAATAACAATAACAATAACAATAACAATAACAATAACAATAACAATAACAATAACAATAACAATAACAATAACAATAACAATAACAATAACAATAACAATAACAATAACAATAACAATAACAATAACAATAACAATAACAATAACAATAACAATAACAATAACAATAACAATAACAATAACAATAACAATAACAATAACAATAACAATAACAATAACAATAACAATAACAATAACAATAACAATAACAATAACAATAACAATAACAATAACAATAACAATAACAATAACAATAACAATAACAATAACAATAACAATAACAATAACAATAACAATAACAATAACAATAACAATAACAATAACAATAACAATAACAATAACAATAACAATAACAATAACAATAACAATAACAATAACAATAACAATAACAATAACAATAACAATAACAATAACAATAACAATAACAATAACAATAACAATAACAATAACAATAACAATAACAATAACAATAACAATAACAATAACAATAACAATAACAATAACAATAACAATAACAATAACAATAACAATAACAATAACAATAACAATAACAATAACAATAACAATAACAATAACAATAACAATAACAATAACAATAACAATAACAATAACAATAACAATAACAATAACAATAACAATAACAATAACAATAACAATAACAATAACAATAACAATAACAATAACAATAACAATAACAATAACAATAACAATAACAATAACAATAACAATAACAATAACAATAACAATAACAATAACAATAACAATAACAATAACAATAACAATAACAATAACAATAACAATAACAATAACAATAACAATAACAATAACAATAACAATAACAATAACAATAACAATAACAATAACAATAACAATAACAATAACAATAACAATAACAATAACAATAACAATAACAATAACAATAACAATAACAATAACAATAACAATAACAATAACAATAACAATAACAATAACAATAACAATAACAATAACAATAACAATAACAATAACAATAACAATAACAATAACAATAACAATAACAATAACAATAACAATAACAATAACAATAACAATAACAATAACAATAACAATAACAATAACAATAACAATAACAATAACAATAACAATAACAATAACAATAACAATAACAATAACAATAACAATAACAATAACAATAACAATAACAATAACAATAACAATAACAATAACAATAACAATAACAATAACAATAACAATAACAATAACAATAACAATAACAATAACAATAACAATAACAATAACAATAACAATAACAATAACAATAACAATAACAATAACAATAACAATAACAATAACAATAACAATAACAATAACAATAACAATAACAATAACAATAACAATAACAATAACAATAACAATAACAATAACAATAACAATAACAATAACAATAACAATAACAATAACAATAACAATAACAATAACAATAACAATAACAATAACAATAACAATAACAATAACAATAACAATAACAATAACAATAACAATAACAATAACAATAACAATAACAATAACAATAACAATAACAATAACAATAACAATAACAATAACAATAACAATAACAATAACAATAACAATAACAATAACAATAACAATAACAATAACAATAACAATAACAATAACAATAACAATAACAATAACAATAACAATAACAATAACAATAACAATAACAATAACAATAACAATAACAATAACAATAACAATAACAATAACAATAACAATAACAATAACAATAACAATAACAATAACAATAACAATAACAATAACAATAACAATAACAATAACAATAACAATAACAATAACAATAACAATAACAATAACAATAACAATAACAATAACAATAACAATAACAATAACAATAACAATAACAATAACAATAACAATAACAATAACAATAACAATAACAATAACAATAACAATAACAATAACAATAACAATAACAATAACAATAACAATAACAATAACAATAACAATAACAATAACAATAACAATAACAATAACAATAACAATAACAATAACAATAACAATAACAATAACAATAACAATAACAATAACAATAACAATAACAATAACAATAACAATAACAATAACAATAACAATAACAATAACAATAACAATAACAATAACAATAACAATAACAATAACAATAACAATAACAATAACAATAACAATAACAATAACAATAACAATAACAATAACAATAACAATAACAATAACAATAACAATAACAATAACAATAACAATAACAATAACAATAACAATAACAATAACAATAACAATAACAATAACAATAACAATAACAATAACAATAACAATAACAATAACAATAACAATAACAATAACAATAACAATAACAATAACAATAACAATAACAATAACAATAACAATAACAATAACAATAACAATAACAATAACAATAACAATAACAATAACAATAACAATAACAATAACAATAACAATAACAATAACAATAACAATAACAATAACAATAACAATAACAATAACAATAACAATAACAATAACAATAACAATAACAATAACAATAACAATAACAATAACAATAACAATAACAATAACAATAACAATAACAATAACAATAACAATAACAATAACAATAACAATAACAATAACAATAACAATAATAACAATAACAATAACAATAACAATAACAATAACAATAACAATAACAATAACAATAACAATAACAATAACAATAACAATAACAATAACAATAACAATAACAATAACAATAACAATAACAATAACAATAACAATAACAATAACAATAACAATAACAATAACAATAACAATAACAATAACAATAACAATAACAATAACAATAACAATAACAATAACAATAACAATAACAATAACAATAACAATAACAATAACAATAACAATAACAATAACAATAACAATAACAATAACAATAACAATAACAATAACAATAACAATAACAATAACAATAACAATAACAATAACAATAACAATAACAATAACAATAACAATAACAATAACAATAACAATAACAATAACAATAACAATAACAATAACAATAACAATAACAATAACAATAACAATAACAATAACAATAACAATAACAATAACAATAACAATAACAATAACAATAACAATAACAATAACAATAACAATAACAATAACAATAACAATAACAATAACAATAACAATAACAATAACAATAACAATAACAATAACAATAACAATAACAATAACAATAACAATAACAATAACAATAACAATAACAATAACAATAACAATAACAATAACAATAACAATAACAATAACAATAACAATAACAATAACAATAACAATAACAATAACAATAACAATAACAATAACAATAACAATAACAATAACAATAACAATAACAATAACAATAACAATAACAATAACAATAACAATAACAATAACAATAACAATAACAATAACAATAACAATAACAATAACAATAACAATAACAATAACAATAACAATAACAATAACAATAACAATAACAATAACAATAACAATAACAATAACAATAACAATAACAATAACAATAACAATAACAATAACAATAACAATAACAATAACAATAACAATAACAATAACAATAACAATAACAATAACAATAACAATAACAATAACAATAACAATAACAATAACAATAACAATAACAATAACAATAACAATAACAATAACAATAACAATAACAATAACAATAACAATAACAATAACAATAACAATAACAATAACAATAACAATAACAATAACAATAACAATAACAATAACAATAACAATAACAATAACAATAACAATAACAATAACAATAACAATAACAATAACAATAACAATAACAATAACAATAACAATAACAATAACAATAACAATAACAATAACAATAACAATAACAATAACAATAACAATAACAATAACAATAACAATAACAATAACAATAACAATAACAATAACAATAACAATAACAATAACAATAACAATAACAATAACAATAACAATAACAATAACAATAACAATAACAATAACAATAACAATAACAATAACAATAACAATAACAATAACAATAACAATAACAATAACAATAACAATAACAATAACAATAACAATAACAATAACAATAACAATAACAATAACAATAACAATAACAATAACAATAACAATAACAATAACAATAACAATAACAATAACAATAACAATAACAATAACAATAACAATAACAATAACAATAACAATAACAATAACAATAACAATAACAATAACAATAACAATAACAATAACAATAACAATAACAATAACAATAACAATAACAATAACAATAACAATAACAATAACAATAACAATAACAATAACAATAACAATAACAATAACAATAACAATAACAATAACAATAACAATAACAATAACAATAACAATAACAATAACAATAACAATAACAATAACAATAACAATAACAATAACAATAACAATAACAATAACAATAACAATAACAATAACAATAACAATAACAATAACAATAACAATAACAATAACAATAACAATAACAATAACAATAACAATAACAATAACAATAACAATAACAATAACAATAACAATAACAATAACAATAACAATAACAATAACAATAACAATAACAATAACAATAACAATAACAATAACAATAACAATAACAATAACAATAACAATAACAATAACAATAACAATAACAATAACAATAACAATAACAATAACAATAACAATAACAATAACAATAACAATAACAATAACAATAACAATAACAATAACAATAACAATAACAATAACAATAACAATAACAATAACAATAACAATAACAATAACAATAACAATAACAATAACAATAACAATAACAATAACAATAACAATAACAATAACAATAACAATAACAATAACAATAACAATAACAATAACAATAACAATAACAATAACAATAACAATAACAATAACAATAACAATAACAATAACAATAACAATAACAATAACAATAACAATAACAATAACAATAACAATAACAATAACAATAACAATAACAATAACAATAACAATAACAATAACAATAACAATAACAATAACAATAACAATAACAATAACAATAACAATAACAATAACAATAACAATAACAATAACAATAACAATAACAATAACAATAACAATAACAATAACAATAACAATAACAATAACAATAACAATAACAATAACAATAACAATAACAATAACAATAACAATAACAATAACAATAACAATAACAATAACAATAACAATAACAATAACAATAACAATAACAATAACAATAACAATAACAATAACAATAACAATAACAATAACAATAACAATAACAATAACAATAACAATAACAATAACAATAACAATAACAATAACAATAACAATAACAATAACAATAACAATAACAATAACAATAACAATAACAATAACAATAACAATAACAATAACAATAACAATAACAATAACAATAACAATAACAATAACAATAACAATAACAATAACAATAACAATAACAATAACAATAACAATAACAATAACAATAACAATAACAATAACAATAACAATAACAATAACAATAACAATAACAATAACAATAACAATAACAATAACAATAACAATAACAATAACAATAACAATAACAATAACAATAACAATAACAATAACAATAACAATAACAATAACAATAACAATAACAATAACAATAACAATAACAATAACAATAACAATAACAATAACAATAACAATAACAATAACAATAACAATAACAATAACAATAACAATAACAATAACAATAACAATAACAATAACAATAACAATAACAATAACAATAACAATAACAATAACAATAACAATAACAATAACAATAACAATAACAATAACAATAACAATAACAATAACAATAACAATAACAATAACAATAACAATAACAATAACAATAACAATAACAATAACAATAACAATAACAATAACAATAACAATAACAATAACAATAACAATAACAATAACAATAACAATAACAATAACAATAACAATAACAATAACAATAACAATAACAATAACAATAACAATAATAACAATAACAATAACAATAACAATAACAATAACAATAACAATAACAATAACAATAACAATAACAATAACAATAACAATAACAATAACAATAACAATAACAATAACAATAACAATAACAATAACAATAACAATAACAATAACAATAACAATAACAATAACAATAACAATAACAATAACAATAACAATAACAATAACAATAACAATAACAATAACAATAACAATAACAATAACAATAACAATAACAATAACAATAACAATAACAATAACAATAACAATAACAATAACAATAACAATAACAATAACAATAACAATAACAATAACAATAACAATAACAATAACAATAACAATAACAATAACAATAACAATAACAATAACAATAACAATAACAATAACAATAACAATAACAATAACAATAACAATAACAATAACAATAACAATAACAATAACAATAACAATAACAATAACAATAACAATAACAATAACAATAACAATAACAATAACAATAACAATAACAATAACAATAACAATAACAATAACAATAACAATAACAATAACAATAACAATAACAATAACAATAACAATAACAATAACAATAACAATAACAATAACAATAACAATAACAATAACAATAACAATAACAATAACAATAACAATAACAATAACAATAACAATAACAATAACAATAACAATAACAATAACAATAACAATAACAATAACAATAACAATAACAATAACAATAACAATAACAATAACAATAACAATAACAATAACAATAACAATAACAATAACAATAACAATAACAATAACAATAACAATAACAATAACAATAACAATAACAATAACAATAACAATAACAATAACAATAACAATAACAATAACAATAACAATAACAATAACAATAACAATAACAATAACAATAACAATAACAATAACAATAACAATAACAATAACAATAACAATAACAATAACAATAACAATAACAATAACAATAACAATAACAATAACAATAACAATAACAATAACAATAACAATAACAATAACAATAACAATAACAATAACAATAACAATAACAATAACAATAACAATAACAATAACAATAACAATAACAATAACAATAACAATAACAATAACAATAACAATAACAATAACAATAACAATAACAATAACAATAACAATAACAATAACAATAACAATAACAATAACAATAACAATAACAATAACAATAACAATAACAATAACAATAACAATAACAATAACAATAACAATAACAATAACAATAACAATAACAATAACAATAACAATAACAATAACAATAACAATAACAATAACAATAACAATAACAATAACAATAACAATAACAATAACAATAACAATAACAATAACAATAACAATAACAATAACAATAACAATAACAATAACAATAACAATAACAATAACAATAACAATAACAATAACAATAACAATAACAATAACAATAACAATAACAATAACAATAACAATAACAATAACAATAACAATAACAATAACAATAACAATAACAATAACAATAACAATAACAATAACAATAACAATAACAATAACAATAACAATAACAATAACAATAACAATAACAATAACAATAACAATAACAATAACAATAACAATAACAATAACAATAACAATAACAATAACAATAACAATAACAATAACAATAACAATAACAATAACAATAACAATAACAATAACAATAACAATAACAATAACAATAACAATAACAATAACAATAACAATAACAATAACAATAACAATAACAATAGCAATAGCAATAGCAATAGCAATAACAATAACAATAACAATAACAATAACAATAACAATAACAATAACAATAACAATAACAATAACAATAACAATAACAATAACAATAACAATAACAATAACAATAACAATAACAATAACAATAACAATAACAATAACAATAACAATAACAATAACAATTAAAAATAACAATAACAATAACAATAACAATAACAATAACAATAACAATAACAATAACAATAACAATAACAATAACAATAACAATAACAATAACAATAACAATAACAATAACAATAACAATAACAATAACAATAACAATAACAATAACAATAACAATAACAATAACAATAACAATAACAATAACAATAACAATAACAATAACAATAACAATAACAATAACAATAACAATAACAATAACAATAGCAATAGCAATAGCAATAGCAATAACAATAACAATAACAATAACAATAACAATAACAATAACAATAACAATAACAATAACAATAACAATAACAATAACAATAACAATAACAATAACAATAACAATAACAATAACAATAACAATAACAATAACAATAACAATAACAATAACAATAACAATAACAATAACAATAACAATAGCAATAACAATAACAATAACAATAACAATAACAATAACAATAACAATAACAATAACAATAACAATAACAATAACAATAACAATAACAATAACAATAACAATAACAATAACAATAACAATAACAATAACAATAGCAATAGCAATAGCAATAGCAATAACAATAACAATAACAATAACAATAACAATAACAATAACAATAACAATAACAATAACAATAACAATAACAATAACAATAACAATAACAATAACAATAACAATAACAATAACAATAACAATAACAATAACAATAACAATAACAATAACAATAACAATAACAATAACAATAACAATAACAATAACAATAACAATAACAATAACAATAACAATAACAATAACAATAACAATAACAATAACAATAACAATAACAATAACAATAACAATAACAATAACAATAACAATAACAATAACAATAACAATAACAATAACAATAACAATAACAATAACAATAACAATAACAATAACAATAACAATAACAATAACAATAACAATAACAATAACAATAACAATAACAATAACAATAACAATAACAATAACAATAACAATAACAATAACAATAACAATAACAATAACAATAACAATAACAATAACAATAACAATAACAATAACAATAACAATAACAATAACAATAACAATAACAATAACAATAACAATAACAATAACAATAACAATAACAATAACAATAACAATAACAATAACAATAACAATAACAATAACAATAACAATAACAATAACAATAACAATAACAATAACAATAACAATAACAATAACAATAACAATAACAATAACAATAACAATAACAATAACAATAACAATAACAATAACAATAACAATAACAATAACAATAACAATAACAATAACAATAACAATAACAATAAACAATAAACAATAAACAATAAACAATAAACAATAAACAATAAACAATAAACAATAAACAATAAACAATAAACAATAAACAATAAACAATAAACAATAAACAATAAACAATAAACAATAACAATAAACAATAAACAATAAACAATAAACAATAAACAATAAACAATAAACAATAAACAATAAACAATAAACAATAAACAATAAACAATAAACAATAAACAATAAACAATAAACAATAAACAATAAACAATAAAAAATAAACAATAAACAATAAACAATAAACAATAAACAATAAACAATAAACAATAAACAATAAACAATAAACAATAAACAATAAACAATAAACAATAAACAATAAAAAATAAAAAATAAAAAATAAACAATAAACAATAAACAATAAACAATAAACAATAAACAATAAACAATAAACAATAAACAATAAACAATAAACAATAAACAATAAACAATAAACAATAAACAATAAACAATAAACAATAAACAATAAACAATAAACAATAAACAATAAACAATAAACAATAAACAATAAACAATAAACAATAAACAATAAACAATAAACAATAAACAATAAACAATAAACAATAAACAATAAACAATAAACAATAAACAATAAACAATAAACAATAAACAATAAACAATAAACAATAAACAATAAACAATAAACAATAAACAATAAACAATAAACAATAAACAATAAACAATAAACAATAAACAATAAACAATAAACAATAAACAATAAACAATAAACAATAAACAATAAACAATAAACAATAAACAATAAACAATAAACAATAAACAATAAACAATAAACAATAAACAATAAACAATAAACAATAAACAATAAACAATAAACAATAAACAATAAACAATAAACAATAAACAATAAACAATAAACAATAAACAATAAACAATAAACAATAAACAATAAACAATAAACAATAAACAATAAACAATAAACAATAAACAATAAACAATAAACAATAAACAATAAACAATAAACAATAAACAATAAACAATAAACAATAAACAATAAACAATAAACAATAAAC